>JABACO010000110.1:0-80000 GCA_013339895.1 Ephydatia muelleri
TGGTATGTGTCGTCATGGCATGTCCTGCACCATTGCCCATGATCACTTTTAAAAGTTGCTTGTGCACAATATTTGCAAGTACAGTAACTAAAAACATCTCTATGAGAAAGTTGGTGGTATATAGGATTTGAAGGCAATAGTGGTGTAAAAAGCAAGGAAACAAGGGTCTAACAATAAGGGAAAATGTAATAGTGTAATGTTAGTTAGCACACGAATAACATAATATCCTACAAAATTGTAAAATTATAACTATTACATTTTCCCTTATTGTTAGACCCTTGTTTCCTTGCTTTTTACACCACTATTGCCTTCAAATCCTATATACCACCAACATTCACATAGAGAATGTTTTAGTTACATGTACTTCACTAGCAGTAAAACTCAATGCAGGGAATCTTCAAATAGGAAGTGTGCTTTATTTGTTTTTGTTTGGTATTGACAAAGGTCTAAACTATCAGTATCCAATCGTGGTAGTGTTGTCAGAGACTCATGTCACATTTAATACCTTATACAATATAGTTGCTAACTGCCATTATGTAGCCTCAAGCCTGTTTGATCACAAAAGCAAGTATGCCGACCAATTGTAAAGCTATTGGTGCAATTTACATTCTTTAAAAGTGTTCCTATCCCAGTTGTGTGTGGTCAAGAGGAGGATTTGGGACTGGGCACGAGGAAGGGCAAGACAATCGCATGGTTTTGCAACCTCAAACACGAAACTGCTCATTTTGTCTTCATTTTGTTTATTACGACAACATGCTAAACGATCCAATCGTCAGGAGTCAGTTTGTGGTTTGTTAAATGACTTCATAATTGAGGTCAAATACTGTATGGGCGTGTTAAGCACACAAAGTATGGAATCAACTGGATCACCATGCATTACTGGATGTGGACACATACATATATATATTAATGCAGTCTGAACACAGCGTCATATAAGAATGCAAACACATTAATGTACACATACATGTACACATATTCGCAAACACATGCACACACATACCAATGTACACACACACATGCATACATATGCCTCACACGCACACATGCACCTGCACATATGTACACAGGTGTCCTGTCCTATTTCCACTTGTCCCAAGGGACCTACCCATCCATGGCTTCAAGCACCAAAACCCCCCTTCCTCTGGGACCAGCCAATCTCTGCTGTCCATCGTCCAGGATGTGTCCACCTGGTGCCTGCCCTGTGATGATGTGTGTGCCTCCTGCACTGGACCTGGGAACACTTCATGCATCACATGTCGCTACGCTCAGAGATTGGCTCAGTGTGTCAGTGGATGCAACAATGACACAGGTAACCACCCCCTCTCGGCTCCCCTATCTTTCAAATAGTTTACTGAACAATTTTTGTTCTTTTGTTCTCCATATTTTTCTTTTGCATGTCCTCATAATTAGAGTACCAGAATGGAGATCTGTATTGCCATCCGTGTGCTGCTGGATGTGTTGGGGTGTACAGGTCCCTCCATCGGCCATTGTCTGAAGTGTGCCTCTGGATCCTGTGCCAGTGCTAATCTTCTTCAGAGGTAAGGAAGATGTACATGTAGCTGTGATGTCATCTCTCCTGTTATGTATAATTAACACCATTGTCATGTGCTCCCCCTTGTGGAAATCATGTGACCATCATTTCAACAGTTAGCATTTATACAATATGCACCTTTAATGAATAAATCCCCCTTACTCTTCTTCTAATCCCTTTGCAGTTCAGACATCACTGGAATTGTGTTTGGAAGTATTGCGGCCATATTTCTGGCAACTGGTGCAGTCCTGATGCTGTTCATTGTGTACAGAAGATATGAACACAAGGTGTTCAAGATTGTATGTGCATCTCACCTCAGATGTGTTCTTCCCCACCTCATTTGCTTCAATCCACAGAGGGCACAATCTACTGCCATGTATTACAGAAGAAGAGATGAGGTGATGATGGTTGAAATGGATGGATGGTTTCAATCCTGCAGGCTTTATAAATATAACCCTTTAAATTTAAATCCATACTGTACCGACATGTAACTATATTGGGTTACCACATTTGGGGATGCATGGCTTCACTTTATGATTTCTCTATTGATCCTATTAATGAAGATATAGTTCACGAATGGAGTACATGGTGATGTTCTGACTCATCCTAAAGTTGAGAAACTTGTTACATGACGTTCCATGAAAGGCCAACATTATTATGAACTTTGCATCATAGAAAAACTAAATCAAACCCACTAACTTGTTGAGTACTGATGGTAGTTTTTGTGGTATGATACTAGCTCAGTAAACTATGATACTAGCTCAGTACACTATGATCATAGCTCAGTACACTATGATCATAGCTCAGTACACTATGATCATAGCTCAGTAAACTATGATCATAGCTCAGTACACTATGATCATAGCTCAGTACACTGATAATAGCTCAGTAAACTATGATCATAGCTCAGTACACTATGATCATAGCTCAGTATACTATGATAATAGCTCAGTACACTATAAAATGACATGCAAATGTCGTGTCAAAGTAGAACTCCACATATTAGCAATCATTAGTGTCGAAAAAAAGCAAAAGTATCTCATTTGTCGTCACATTATCTTCCTATAGCGATATGCCATACAGAATTAGACAATGCAAATAAGATTTAAACATATTACTGATGTGTCAGAGATTGAATCGTTGTGACCTTCCAAGTTATGGCAACATTGGAAATATGAAGAACCTAATGTAATTCAACTACACCCTCGGCAGCTTTTAAAGATAGGACTAACACATGATGCATCGTGTTAAATAGAGATTCTATGACAGTGTATATAATTGTTTATTTCACACACTTTTGGTGACATTTTGGTATAGAAATGCCAACGGTTTAGTCCACCAGCATTTGGTGCACAAATACCAACTGTTTAGTTCACCAGCATTTGATGCACAAATACCAACTGTTTAGTCCACCAGCATTTGGTGCACAAATGTCAACAGTTTAGTCCACCAGCATTTGGCCAACTGTTTAGTCCACCAGCATTTGGTGCACAAATGCCAACAGTTTAGTCCACCAGCATTTGGTGCACAAATACCAACTGTTTAGTCCACCAGCATTTGGTGCACAAATGTTAACAGTTTAGTCCACCAGCATTTGGCCAACAGTTTAGTCCACCAGCATTTGATGCACAAATGTCAACAGTTTAGTCCACCAGCATTTGGCCAACAGTTTAGTCCACCAGCATTTGATGCACAAATGTCAACGGTTTAGTCCACCAGCATTTGATGCACAAATGTCAGCAGTTTAGTCCACCAGCAGCTCAATCATTAGCCAGATGACATGGTTCTGTATTGTAAGCCAACATTGTCTGTCCTACATAGCAAATGTTCAAAACAATGGTTTCGGAGGCAAAAGCACTCATCCAATTTACCTCCAGTACACATTGCATCACCTTGTGACACTTCTGGTTGTCCTCCTCCCCAGACCCTTCGACCACCAATGTTGCCTCCCGATGCCACGCGTCTCATCATCACACCAGAGACTGCACTGGAGCAAGGCAAAGTGCTAGGAAGTGGAGCATTTGGTACCGTGTACAAGGTTGGGAAGGCTACATGGTGGGTGGAGCCTGACCACACCCATGACTCCTCCCACTTAGGGCTATTGGAGACCTGAGGGAGATCCCAATTGTTATGAGGTGGCCATTAAAGTGCTCAAGGAAGAAACAGCCACACCTCAGTCCCAAAGAGAACTGCTGCAGGCATGTGTGTGTGTGTGTGTGTGTGTATGTGTGTGCGTGTGTGTGTGTGTGTGTGTGTGTCACTAGTGACATGTGGCTTCATTAGTCTTATTGTCTTTGCAGGAGGGTGCTGTCATGGCAACTATGGACCACATCAATGTGGTTCGTCTGTACAGTGTCTGCATGGGGAAACAGATGATGCTCGTGTCGCAGTTTGTTCATCTGGGGTCACTCCTCTCCTACATCAAGAAGAACCAGGCCACTCTGGATGCAGACTCCATGCTCATCTTCTCCAAGCAGATTGCTGATGTAAGCATGTTAGCATGTCTTTCTGTCATGCAAAACTTGATCTGGGCAAAAAGTGATCTGACCCGATCAATTTTTGCTTGCCAAAATAGATCCGGCCGGACAATTTTGGCTGCCAAAAGTGATCCAGCTACAAATTCTCCTACTGAATTTACAATGCCCTTGCGTAACAATGTGTGCATGGGGCCCCATTGTATCGCTGTAGCTCATTCCTGCCGGTAGCGCAGCTGTCATTGGCACACACAAAAGTGCATATCGATCCGACAAAAACTGTTCACAAAACCTATGCACTTGTACACTTGCTGCCATAAAAAGGCCACTTATACATAATTGCATGTCAATCAGTATATGTATGCACACACAGCTAGTGCCCAGATCACTTTTCGCTGCCAAAACTTTGTGTATGCATTAAAATAGGTATGCCTGGGTCACGTTTTGATACCAAAACTGATCTGGTTATATGCTTGTATGTCCCCATAAGAAGCATATATAATTATCCCAATGTCAGTTTCGATGAATTCATTGAAGTGACAATTATTATGCGTGGGCATCGTAGCTTCTTAACAGTTTCAAAGTGGTTGCTGATGTTGGCAATATAAATAGACCTGGCTTGATGTCTGTCATTGGTTACCTCTATAGGTGAGTGCTTAAGCCATTTGTAGGATGCTCCCAAAAGTGCAGATACATATATTGTTGTTTGGAGTAAGGATGCTGCTGCAAGTATTTCATATTTAGTGGCCCACATGCCACATTTGTGTATGTTTCATGTACTGTTCCATTGACTCATTTGGGTAAAGAAAGCAGGCCAGCTTGGGAGACGATGCATTGTGTATCATGTAGGTGGTGATAGCAGGTGTAATTCCTCGTGTTTCTGTTGTGCTCAGTTACAGCCAGGGCAATTAAACGAAAAAAAACTAACAATTTCCATCACCTTAGGCCTTTCAGCTACAGTTGGAGCGTGTGAGACTTTAATAATGAACGGGTGACTGAGATGAGAATGTTTGCCAAGAACAAATTTAATTCCTAACATACTTTTTGCCAATCACTACATATTGCTATGTAGCTGATACTTTCTATTTCAATCTCTATCACTATTTCAAAACTTGGTGGCAAGTAATGTCTGTTTGATGTTCTTTGAATCGTCGTATGGCTATTCATAGTGACACACATTTGTCACTAATGAATTCTCTTGCATCTATGATCCACTGAAATAGTCATCCAGATATGATACAGACAAGATGGTATATGAAGTGACTTCACTGAGATATAGCTCATGAAATTGTTGAGTAGTCCATTGATCTCACTACTCTTAATGCATCATCATCATCTGGGTAAGAGATGACTTTTCGTTTGAAATAACCAAACTGATTAGTGAGATCTTCATTTACAATAACAAATCTCCTCCATACACCTCTTCTAATGGTGCTATAATTGTAATAATGTATACTTAGTCTGGTTTATGAAGCAAGTGTACAGGTACGTAGGTTTTGTGTTGGATTGATTGGACAGAAATGAACTGCAGTGGTACAATTGGACCCCTTGCACACATTGTTATGCTCGGGCATTGTAAATTCATCAGAATAAAGTGTTTTCCAAGAGAATTTGTACCTGGATCACTTTTGGCAGAGAGGCGAATTAATTTTTGCCCAATCAATTCAGTTCACTACATCTGATTGGTTGCTAATTTAAACATTTAAACATACTTAGTGCTGATTGACTTGTAGGGGGGCATGGCACATGGTTAAACCTCCCAGCTCTTTGGATACTGCAATTTGCATAGGAACTGATAAAAATACATAGCAAAGTATCACATAGATTACACCAACTGGATGCAATGAAGCAACGATTCGTAAGTGCATGTCCAACTTGTAAATCAATTTGGCTATCATGATAAATCGCAATTTTCCACAATTATTTTTTGCATGGTAAGTGGGCTGACCCATCGAAGCAGTCTAGAACTGTGTTCTGTTGCAAAGTTTATATCATCCCATAATGGTGCATATACACACACATATACACACATTACACACATGTACAAACACATTCACACACACACACATACACACACACACATACACACATACACACATGTACAAAAACATAAACACATGTACAAACACATTCACACACACACACATACACACATACACACATGTACAAAACATGTACAAACACATTCACACACACACACATACACACATACACACATGTACAAAACATGTACAAACACATTCACACACACACACATACACACATACACACATGTACAAAAACATAAACACATGTACAAACACATTCACACACACACACATACACACATACACACATGTACAAAAACATAAACACATGTACAAACACATTCACACACACACATACACACATACACACATGTACAAAAACATAAACACATGTACAAACACATTCACACACACATACACACATGTACAAACACATAAACACATGTACAAACACATACACACATACACATATGTACAAACACATTCACACACACATACACACATGTACAAACACATTCACACACACATACACACATGTACACACATGTACAAACACATTAACACACACACATACACACATACACACATGTACAAACACATACACACATGTACAAACACATTCACACACACACATACACACATACACACATGTACAAACACATGTACACATAAATGCACACACACACACACACACACACACACACACACACCTCCCACCCTTCCCCCTGTGGCCCAGGGGATGGCATATTTGGAGGAGAAGAGGATGGTCCACAGAGACCTGGCTGCCAGGAATGTGCTGGTCCACACACCTCAGCTGGTGAAGATCACTGACTTTGGCCTCACCAGGATCATTGATGTGGGAGAGTCTCATTACAAAGCCACTGGAGGAATGGTAAGGAGAAGACAGTCTGATGGGCTGGTATGTGGTGATGTGTAATATTCTTCCAAGGTTCCATTGCGTTGGATGGCTCCAGAGAGCATATTTCTCTTTGAGTACACTCACAAGTCAGACGTCTGGAGCTTTGGAGTCACCATTTGGGAAATTCTAATGTACGGGAGACTGCCTTATGAAGGGAAGAACAGAAACCAAGTTCTAGAACTGGTGAAGAATGGGCAACTATTAGAACGACCAGCAACATGTGCTGCTGATCTATACCATCTCTTAGGACAGTGTGAGTGAACTGAAACATATGTTCAATCTACTGTGACTAACAATATACTTTAACTTTGCAAGTCCATATGTGTGACTTTAATAAAACCAATAAATGTTGTTCAGTTATTATACTTTCTTTGAGATTTGAAAAAGTCCATTTTGAGAGTCCTAGGTTTGAATTGTGTACACATGCAGCAGATGCATGCATTTAACTCTTTCACGGGCAACAGAGCAACATTGTGCCGCAGGTGCTATGCTAAAGCCACTCTGCTTATCTACACAGTTAACACTTAGCATATATTAATCAGTTGTTTCCTGGTCATATAGTGTAAGTTGTTTGGTAACTGCATTTTCCTGCAACGTCCAACACTTTTTTTTGCACAACATGTGTACCTGTACCGTAATAATTGGCGTTGCCTGCGAAAGAGTTAAAGTACATGTAAATTGATCCGCAATATACAGCTAGTCCACATGATTAGAGATTCTCCACTGCAGGTATGTTCTCATGCATGTATATGGTAAATGCATTTCATTTGAAATACCTACACGTAGGCATGATGCGATAGTTATTATTTCATTCTGTTCAAACATCCACCATACATACATACACACACACACACACACACACACACACACACACACACACACACACACACACACACACACACACACACACACACACACACACACACACACACACACACATACATACATACATACATACATACATACATCTGATATTGCTGTATACAAATCGTTGGGCGATATTTTGAGTCACAATATGACCATTGTTTTGTTTTCTTTTGGGTACTAAGGGTTAGTACCACTTCGAATCAGTGTGCCTCTACTTTTATAATGTGCATGTTGTCTGGCAATATTACAGGTTGGCTCCATGATCAAAATATACGTCCCAGCTTTACCGCACTTTCCAACAGTCTCAACGTAATGTTAGAAGATCCTCCCAGATACATTCTGACAGCTGTAAGCAACCCTGTGTGTGGATGGAAAGTGAGCGTGTGATGAAGATACATATAGATGTGCAACTCTAAGTCAAATAAGTCCTGAGAATTGGGTAGCATCATGCAGTTCATGTGACTAGTATGTCTAGATGGGAAGGGACCTTGAAGGAGCAGTATAACTTCATTGCCTGCAAATAACGACGTGCTAAACTTACTGCAGAATGGATCTGGGAGGTGTGGTGAAAGACATCTACCACAGACTTCATCACATTCAGGTAAAATACATGGCTTAGCTATATATATTCCATTAACAGCCCATCCTTGTCCAGATCTCATCGCAACAGCTAACTTGGCTTATGACCTTGCACCGAACTTTAAAGAAGGTAATGTTTTCACTTGTATTGCTGTGTAATGTGTTAGCTATGGAGAGCTAGCTTATGAATAATAGAGATTTACTGATCATTTTTGAGCACTGAAATCTATCAGCCAAACATAATTTATTTCAATTGATTGGACACAATTGAGTGAAATGATGAATCTATTTCCTTATAATGTATTCATCCAACACCATTGTCGATTAGTTCCAAATGCAAGTGAAAGTAAAATAGTGAATAATATAGAACATGACCTGTAAGGAGAACAGTGCTCGTCACTAGGACCAAGACAATACACAGATCAATTTTCTTGGATTCATGCACACAAATAACATTCTATCCTTCTATCTTCAGATCTTATAACATCAGTTAACTCAGCATATCAATCTCAAGACATAGAGCACAATCCAGGCGAAAGCAGTGATTGCGACTATATTTGAAATGTTTGCATTTGTTTGTGGTCTTTGTGTGTTATGATATACTGTGAGATTCAGATGTGGTGATAATAGAAAATGCATGCCATTGGACAGAGTACTTTTAACACTTGACCAACAGAGCACACGCACGAACTCCTGTTGAAAACACTAGTGAGCAGCAATGCACATGCCTTCGTGCAAATGTTTTGCAAGCATGCATATGTGCACACGCAAGCGGCCACTCACCTTAGAAGTTATGTTGGTACAGTGAAGGGTGTATTTACTGATGCAATATGTAAGGAGATGTCAGAATATTATAGTTTGTATCATTCATTCAGGAAGCTCCTCAGGTAAGGACAGACTATGTGCTCAGAGGCAATAAAGATGCCTAAACCATGGTTTGGACTGGAGATTCTTCAAGCCATGATGGCATCTTGAGTCTTGTAGAATGCCAGGTGTGTGCTAAAAGCTTGCACATAGATGTGATCCCCAGGTTGTCCTCACCAAGGTGTCTGAACTAGGGGAGTACCACCACAAGCTGAGGGACAGTCCAGACGAGGGTGTGGCAGCTGAGAGTAGTCTGGTCACTTTCAGGGATCATGGGCTGTTGTCAGTGAAGCTCCTAAGGAAGTTTCCCAATAGACCCTTTCCTTTAAAACCCCCGGACGTGACATCACTCATTAACGTATACTTAACCCAATTCGTGAAGTACGTTGATTAGTGATGTCACATCCGAAGTTCTTCTTAAAGGGAAGGGTCTATGACTACAAAGAGGGTCTGGTCACTCCTCACTATCTATTGCAGTTACTGTTGAGTGTTGGGGCAATAGCTGTGATGAGAGATGGTGGGTACTTGATGCCCGCTCTGCTACGCCACCTGGCATCTGAGAAAGTGTTCAAGTACAGTGTATGTTGAGCAAGGTACCTCTCAGATCATTAGGGCTACCCAGGGCTGCATAGCTAGTGGTCTGTTTTGTTGTCTTGTGGTCCGTTGTTTGTTCACCTAGCAACCTTTTTTCTTGGGAGGTGTGCATGAATAAAGACAAGCCATTGCATCACTTTAAACTAGACCACTAGACAGAAATATTTACCCTTTTTGACATGTTCTCTTATATAGTAGTTCATGCTGACCACATGTCCTATGGAGTGTGTAGAGAGATATGAGATTGTGTCTACAGTGGTATTAAGAGTGCATGTAGCATTCTCAAGTGCCAAGGTGTCCAGTTTAAAGATGCATTCATGTGTGCAGGAGGCTCTTGTAGATCTGACACACCACATGTAGCTCTTGTGGTGGAATTAAGTGGAAATATAGTATTCTAAGATACTAGAATGGAGACCTGAGTGAGGGCCAGTTGAAGTGGCTGGGCAAGTGGTGTCATAAATCAAGATCCCTGTACAACAGGTGAGTGATGGTTGTGTCAGGCCTATAGAGTTGTTGCTATTTAGCTTAGATACTGCTCTGCTATATGCGTGTACATGTTTAACGATGCATTCTATGCACAGGTATGCCTACATTAAAGCTGTTGAGTTACCTTCCGATACTGGTTGATGGTAGGAAACAGAAGAACCTTAACATCAGAGAACCAGCACTCACTACACCAGCCTCCCCTTGAATGATGACAACTGTGATATAGTTGACTGTCTTAAGATGGAATGTAACCATGACCCTGAAAAGATTGTTACAGCTGTGCATAAGATTGTTACAGCTTTGTATAAGATTGTTACAGCTGTGTATATAAGAAGTGAGGCTCTGGTACTGGAAGGAAACCTGTGACATGGCAGACACTAGTTGGTGTATTAAGAGACATTGAACTGAATAGTTTGGTCGACGAAATAGATACTGCTCTGAAATAGGTTGATAATGATTTTGTACAAGAATGCTGTGCCAATTCAAGGTGTGTTATGTATTTGCTATGAGTATTGTATCACAATAGCTACACTAGAGATGTCCTCACCAGCCAGTGACTTAAGTGTGCTACTTCTCTCTAATTGTCAAGTCTTAGTGGCAATACAGCAGCAGGTATGCATGCATATAGATGTAGCTACTTACATGCTGCGCTGGGCGTGGCATAGACTGTATACTGCAAAATAGGCTGTATAACCTGTTGCTGCAGCCAGACAGTACAGTCTAAAAAAGAGTGATGGAACCAGACAATCTTTGCTGTTGCAACTAATTATCATTGCAATGGAAGGAATCATGACAAGCTTGATTAGCAGACTACATGAACCAAACAACGTCCTTTGTCAAATTTAATTTACATATAATTCAAATGCATATTTAGAGTCAGCTAGCTATATGTAGACAGATCTTTCTTTACCTCATGCTTATTAATTAATGTTAAAAGAAATAGAATGCCCTCTACAATCAAGGTTAATCAAAATCAACGAATTTCAATGCGTCCAATTGATACTTTGAGATTTAGGAGTGCTGTGTTCGAGAGTTCAAATCCTGAGCCACAGGAACCGCACCTACGAGGAGTGTAAATCCCTAGGTAACCTAGTCACCCACAACTTGATTAATCATCATAAACAGGGGTTTGAATTGTGGGACACTTCATAGTTGGCTTGTTCTCCTGGACTATAGCTCATACACCAATGTGCAATTTAAATTGTTCCTCCAAGATTACTTGAAATTGAATTATGGCTGAACATTACTCGTGTATTTCTTGCTCATGTGATGCTTGTCCAATCACGGAATCACCTGAAGATGGCACCATCAGAGACTTTGTTACAATTCATCATGGATTGATTGATTGATTGATTGATTGATTGATTGATTGCATACATATAAACACACATACATATGCAAGAAGGCAAGTAGTGGCACGATGTGTGCGTGCACTTACAAACTGCCTAAACATGGAAGGGATATAACATACAAAAGGGTGATAGGTCAACAGATCTAAGTCGGGTACGAAAAACTGTAATGTTCAATGAAGTGACAACATCATGGGGTAAGTGGTTCCATATAGGTATCACACGTTCAGTGAAAAAATGCGCTCGGAATGCATGATGGGGTAAATGTTTGGATCGCAGGATACAAGGATGACCTCGGATGGAATAAGACCTAACCGGTTTGGTGAAAAAACTCTCAAAAGGTAAATCAACCAGGTTATTATAGATCTTGTAGCACATGACAAGGTCGTAGAAGACTCTCCTGTACTCTAAGGACTGTAAACCCAGGTTCGCAAGGCGATCATCATAATCCATATATGGTACACCAGCACGTTTGAGTATGGCACGAGTGAAAAATCTCTGAACGCATTCAATACATTGAATATCTTTATGGAACCAGGGATTCCAAACTTGGGTATTACTTTCCAGAAGGGGACGAACATACACCTTATACAGACGCACAAGGAGAGACACATCGTTAGAATGAAAGCATTTTAAGAGAAGACAACTCCTATTGAAAGCCATGGCGGCAATAATTGAGCAGTGCATACTTGGCGTAAGATCTGAATTCAAACACACCCCAAGATCTCTTATAGATGATACGAATTGCAAAAGAATACCAGAAAGTGAGTAAAGTGAAGTAGGCTCATAACCATGAGAACCAAAGGAAATGACAGAGCACTTGGAATAAGCAACAGTCAGTTGCCATGTCTTGGACCATGAACAAAATTGATTTAAGGATTGCATAAGTGGTGTATTTTGATTTTCAGTATAACCAAGATACAGTTTTGTGTCATCGGCAAAGATTTTAATGCCAGCTGGAGATTGGACATGGTTAGGAAGGTCATTGACATATAGCAGAAACAAGAGAGGGCCAAGGACAGAACCCTGAGGTACACCACTGGTGATGGATTTAGGAGATGATACATCAAGTCCTACATATACGCATTGTGTGCGGTCGTTTAAAAAGGCTCTTATCCACTGATGTTTGATTTAAAGCCATAAGCCCAACCTTTAGCAATAATTTCGAATGGGAGACAGTCCTTAGCAATATCAGTGTACACAACATCCATCTTCATGCCATTGTCAACATTCAAAGTCCAATTGTTCAGAGTTATCAATAACTGAGTGCAAGCAGAACGTCGAGAGAGGAAACCAACTTGATCCTGTGAGATAAGATTATGAGTACAAAGAAAGGATATCATAGAAGATGATATAATACTTTCCATAACTTTACAAAGGATACACGTTATCATATCCAAACATGTTATTCCCTTCCTCTGTAGACTCCACTCACTGCCCAGCCCACCCCACTAAGGTATCACCCACTACTGACTGACAGTAGTAATGGTTAAGATGAAGGTATTGGGTGGTGTGGTTAAGATGACGGTATTGGGTGGGTGTGGATTTGATATTGTGCACATGTGATGATGGGCTAGTTGTGGTGTGCTCTAAATTCGACACAGTGCTCCCTCCATTCTTCACCAATGCTGTATTTCAGACAAGGCAGAAGACCACACCCTTTCCTTTTCACCAGCCTCCCAAGCTCCACCCATTTACAGAAGGGGTATATTGATGTGAAAAAAGGAGTGATTGATTTATAATGATATTATATTGATCAGGTTTTGCACAGGAAGAAGACCCCTCTAAACAGGAATGCATCACATTAAATACTCTAGATCTGTCCAGTTAATCGTTGGCTAGTTAGCAATTACAGTTAGTTCATTACAGATTCATTATATCAGGGCCTTCTGAGTTAGAAGTGCCACCATGTTTAAATGAGCTTTGACCAATGAGTCCATGTAGATAGATACAGTAGTGAACTGCAGTTCTATAGAACCAAACATTCTCAAGCACTACACTACGTAGTGGCCTCATGCAAGGTTCCGCTCTTTGGGTTGGCAGAGCTTTTTTTTCCCTTCATTTTCTGGATTGGCTTCACGGTCCTCTAACTTCTACTAACCCACCACAACTAATAAATTGTCAAGAAGCAAATGAAATGAGTCTGGGTGATCAGGCAACCTCTCGTCCAATTAAACATTGTCATTAAAATGTCTACTGTTCATCACTGCAGCCTGACTCTGCAACAACAAAGCGTGCACATGCACAATGATAGACAAAGTCTACATTTATCAAAGGGGCAGCTGAGTTTGGCATTGAGCAGTATTGGTAACAGTGGACAGCTTTGCAGTTCACAAAACATCGGCACATGAAGGAGGTATGCGGAAAATACCAACCATGCAATGAAGGCATTGCTAGATGACTATTCATCTCAGGGTCCACATAATCTCAATCACCCTGCATGCTTGCAAAGGTAAAGAACTTGTGAACAAAACGTGAAACAGAAAATCATCAGATAAATACCCATACCAATCATCAAGCTAGAAGACTTCACAGGGTCTACTGAATATGCATACTTGTATAGAGATAAAAACACACTGAAAATCAATGTATTAGGCAAAATTGAAATCAAGGCTTCGCAGGGTTGTAACCTGCATACCTGTGTGGAGGTGAAAGCACACCACTAAAGATTTGCCACAAGTCTTAGCAAAATCCAAGGAGTGTCTACTGGGCAATGACAAGTCTCCTAGCAAATTATTACGAGTCCTTTAAATGCAAAGGATTTTAAAACCATGCTGGCATGTAGCTAACACAAGGACAGTTGACACTCAATGGATGCTGCATGTCAGTATGGAGATAAAGTAGCCCCCACATTTAAGGCCACTAATTACTAAGAGGCTCTAATACACGAAAGAGGACTTACCATCGAGTAAATAGTTCCTGGAAGTAGTCAATGAAACCTGCACATCTGCAATGAGGTGAAAGCACACCAAACTTAAACACAACTTAAATAAATGATAACTCACGAGTGACTTGCTAGAAGGCTTCGCAGGGTCCATACAACATCTATGGACCCTGCATACCTTCATGAAGGTAAATGAACTTGGCGGTAAATAATCGAAAAAGAATAAAGTAATGGGGAACTCCCCAAACCTGCCAGGGAAAGATATTTGCTGCAAATCTTAGCAGGATCCAAGGAGTGTCTACCCCACTCCTCGGACAATGCCAAGACTTGTAGCAAAACTTTCCCATCTATCCTGATTATTTACGAGTCCTTGAATGATGGGAATGATTTTAAAACCATGCTGGTATGCAGCGACCAAAGAGAGGGTAGACACTCAATAGACGCTGCATGTCAGTATGAAGATAAAATAACTGCCAACATTGAAGGCCGCAAATAATCAAGAGGCTCTAATAATAAACAGAGGACTTACTGTCGTGTAAATAGTTGCTGGAAGTAGTCTTCGCAGGTTCCATCATCGATGGAACCTGCATACCTGCATGGAGGTGAAAGCACACCAAAATTAAATAAAGATGTGCCACAAGTCTTAGCAAAATCCAAGGAGTGTCTACTGGGCAATGACAAGTCTCCTAGCAAATTATTACGAGTCCTTTGAATGCAGAAACGATTTTAAAACCATGCTGGCATGTAGCTAACACAAGGATAGTTGACACTCAATGGATGCTGCATGTCAGTATGGAGATAAAATAGCCCCCACATGTAAGGCCACTAATTACTAAGAGGCTCTAATACACGAAAGAGGACTTACCATCGAGTAAATAGTTCCTGGAAGTAGTCAATGGAACCTGCACATCTGCAATGAGGTGAAAGCACACCAAACTTAAACACAACTTAAATAAATGATAACTCACGAGTGACTTGCTAGAAGGCTTCGCAAGGTCCATACAACATCTATGGACCCTGCATACCTTCATGAAGGTAAAAGAACTTGGCAGTTAATAATCGAAAAAGTGTAAAGTAATGGGGAACTTGTCCAAACCTGCCTGGGAAAGATATTTGCTGCAAATCTTAGCAGAATCCAAGGAGTGTCTACCCCACTCCTCGGACAATGCCAAGACTTGTAGCAAAACTTTCCCATCTATCCTGATTATTTACGAGTCCTTGAATGATGGGAATGATTTTAAAACCATGCTGGTATGCAGTGACCAAAGAGAGGGTAGACACCCAATGGACGCTGCAAGTCAGTATGAAGATAAAATAACTGCCAACATTGAAGGCCGCAAATAATCAAGAGGCTCTAATAATAAAAAAGGACTTACCATTGAGTAAATAGTTGCTGGAAGTATTCTTCGCAGGTTCCATCATCAATGGACCTGCATACCTGCATGGAGGTGAAAGCACACCAAAATTAAATAAAGATGTCTTAGCAAAATCCAAGGAGTGTCTACTGGGCAACGACAAGTCTCCTAGCAAATTATTACGAGTCCTTTGAATGCAGAAACGATTTTAAAACCATGCTGGCATGTAGCTAACACAAGGATAGTTGACACTCAATGGATGCTGCATGTCAGCATGGAGATAAAATAACTGCCAACATTTAAGGCCACTAATAACTAAGAGGTTCAATTACACAAAAGAGGACTTACCATCGAGTAAATAGTTCCTGGAAGTAGTCAATGGAACCTGCACATCTGCAATGAGGTGAAAGCACACCAAACTTAAACACAACTTAAATAAATGATAACTCACGAGTGACTTGCTAGAAGGCTTCGCAGGGTCCATACAACATCTATGGACCCTGCATACCTTCATGAAGGTAAATGAACTTGGCAGTAAATAATTGAAAAAGTGTAAAGTAATGGGGAACTCGTCCAAACCTGCCAGGGAAAGATATTTGCTGCAAATCTTAGCAGAATCCAAGGAGTGTCTACCCCACTCCTCGGACAATGCCAAGACTTGTAGCAAAACTTTCCCATCTATCCTGATTATTTACGAGTCCTTGAATGATGGGAATGATTTTAAAACCATGCTGGTATGCAGCGACCAAAGAGAGGGTAGACACTCAATGGACGCTGCATGTCAGTATGAAGATAAAATAACTGCCAACATTGAAGGCCGCAAATAATCAAGAGGCTCTAATAATAAACAGAGGACTTACTGTCGTGTAAATAGTTGCTGGAAGTAGTCTTCGCAGGTTCCATCATCAATGGAACCTGCATACCTGCATGGAGGTGAAAGCACACCAAAATTAAATAAAGATGTGCCACAAGTCTTAGCAAAATCCAAGGAGTGTCTACTGGGCAATGACAAGTCTCCTAGCAAATTATTACGAGTCCTTTGAATGCAGAAACGATTTTAAAACCATGCTGGCATGTAGCTAACACAAGGATAGTTGACACTCAATGGATGCTGCATGTCAGTATGGAGATAAAATAGCCCCCACATGTAAGGCCACTAATTACTAAGAGGCTCTAATACACGAAAGAGGACTTACCATCGAGTAAATAGTTCCTGGAAGTAGTCAATGGAACCTGCACATCTGCAATGAGGTGAAAGCACACCAAACTTAAACACAACTTAAATGAATGATAACTCACGAGCTCGAGTGACTTGCTAGAAGGCTTCGCAGGGTCCATACAACATCTATGGACCCTGCATACCTTCATGAAAGTAAAAGAACTTGGCAGTTAATAATCGAAAAAGTGTAAAGTAATGGGGAACTTGTCCAAACCTGCCTGGGAAAGATATTTGCTGCAAATCTTAGCAGAATCCAAGGAGTGTCTACCCCACTCCCGGACAATGCCAAGACTTGTAGCAAAACTTTCCCATCTATCCTGATTATTTACGAGTCCTTGAATGTCGGGAATGATTTTAAAACCATGCTGGTATGCAGCGACCAAAGAGAGGGTAGACACTCAATGGACGCTGCATGTCAGTATGAAGATAAAATAACTGCCAACATTGAAGGCCGCAAATAATCAAGAGGCTCTAATAATAAACAGAGGACTTACTGTTGTGTAAATAGTTGCTGGAAGTAGTCTTCGCAGGTTCCATCATCGATGGAACCTGCATACCTGCATGGAGGTGAAAGCACACAATATCCATGGACCCTGCATACCTTCATGAAGGTAAAAGAACTTGGCGGTAAATAATTGAAACATTATAAAGTAATGGGGAACTCCCCAAACCTGCCAGGGAAAGATATTTGCTGCAAATCTTAGCAGGATCCAAGGAGTGTCTACCCCACTCCTCGGACAATGCCAAGACTTGTAGCAAAACTTTCCCATCTATCCTGATTATTTACGAGTCCTTGAATGATGGGAATGATTTTAAAACCATGCTGGCATGCAGGTACCAAAGAGAGGGTAATGGCTGCTGCATGTATGAAGATAAAATAACTCCCAACATTTAAGGCCGCTAATAATCAAGAGGATCTAATAAGAAAAAGAGGACTTACCATTGATCAAATAGTTGCTGGAAGTAGTCTTTGCAGATGTTGCATACCTGCCATGGTGGTAAGAGCACTCGAAAAATCAGAAGAGACGAGAGCCGTTTGTCACACTGGTCAGTTGTCACAAATTTTATAACTTTTGAAAAAGTGAGTGATACAAATCAATATGTACATCTGAAATATAGACGGTAAAGATATACTGTGGGCTTGCTGTTCAGTGCATTCATATCTATCAAAGATATAGCGAAGACATTTCAATGCAAGCGTTACATTTTTGATTGCGCGTACTGTAAAATTTATAATGTATTGTATACTAATATTAGGTCCCTTTTAGCAGAAACGAACCCATATTTTAATAACAATGACAATGAATTTGTTTTTGATGGTTGCGATGAATTTGATGTGTAAGATGAAAATAGTAATCTTGAGGTTTGTCTGGAACCATGCATGAGTCGCAGTCTGACTTTGCGATTGCCAGTCATATAGTCCTCAGACTATATAGTCTGGAATGATCAGCGCGGGGTCTTGTGACGATGAAGAAACTATTCATTAAGAGAGTAGATAAGCTCATAACAGACCAGATATCTCCTGCTGTGGAACGAGATAAGGTTGGCAGCTGCCACCGTTAGATACAGAATGAGATCGAGCGAGCGAAGTGTCGGTGAGATTATTGAAGCGTACGTGTGAAGCTTTCACGGACCCCAAGTAACGCTCGCTCCAGCTAGAGCTTCTGACCACAAGTGTCGCATGCAAAGTAGCAATCTTTCTGTACTAGGAGATATCAAGATGAAGCTACGACACAGTATATCCTGTTCAGGTTATGATACTGAGCTACAAAGCTGCATGGAGACGTTCAGTTAGACGGCTAGAAGTCGTGATCCCGATGCGTCGGCCGGCCCGTTCTATCGTGTGGAGTTCCTGAAGATACAGTGAGGGCACTAGATTTACTCTGTAGTAGCTCAAACAAGTTGTGCAACTTAATCACAGCATAGAATATAGGATGAGCACAATGGTGGCAAAGTGCAACTCGGGAGTTGCCACAAAAAGTGAGGGATTCCCACGCTCAAATTAGTATTACGACCACGCAAGAGGCTGATCACGTGGGAGACTGGCTGCTTCGGAATAGTTTTCAAACCCCACGAGTCCACGACCGTTGAATGGTGCTAGCTAGACCTAGGGCAGCTCGCTTAGGCTAAGCGAGCTGCCCTAGGTCTAGCTAGCATCATCCATAACAGTCTCGTACCCAGATCTCATAATACGCGGCGTATTATGAGATCTGGGTACGAGACTGTTATGAGACTGTTACTGTATTGTTTAATTATATTTTTGTTATTATTTTAAAAAACATGTGTAAGGAAATTATTATCATTACACAGAGCACACAATTTAAAATTCAATATTGTTATTGTTAAATTGACTGTACCAATCGAGCCGTAAATGCAAATATAGCTCAGACTGACTTGGGTTATGCACACCGTCTTTTCTCGTCCGTGGCGCTTGTCGCTCATTTTCGTCCGCTTATGACATATCTCATCCCCTATATTATGACGTAGCAACACAGTACCAGAGATAATATATGACAGTACATGCATGCGCATGACGTCAATGCACACGTAAAAATCGCGCGTACAAATACAGTTCTAGCTCTGGCGTCCTAACTGAAATACGTGGACGTTTATGATCGCATAAATAGCTTGAGTTTTCTGACCCCAATTTTTTATTACTTTTTACTTCTAATTAATTTTAAAAAGGCGCACGTACATGTGCAACCGATTTAATATCAACCCGGCGAAGCTAGCTACACGAATGAAGTAATTTCTCATTTTTGTATTGTAAAGGACGTATCTAATTAGTACAAACTTACTCAAGAAATACATGTAAATTGCAGTCGCATAGTAATTATAAATGTATAAGTAGCATACATGATATGTTACTTGTATACATGGACACTTACACCAGCAGTGGGTTTTTTTTCCTTTCTGTTTTTCTTTTTCACTCGCTTTTATTTTTCACTCCTGCAGGAGTGCTGGTGTTGAAGTGCGTGTTGTAGAAGTTGATAAAATGTTGAACGCCAACACTCCTTGAATTGCGGTACATACCTGTAGAGGAAGCAGCTTAAATACCAGAATAATTCAAATCAATACAAAGAGGGCTCACCGATTATCTAGGATGAGCTGCCTCAAGTCTTCACAAGGCCCAACAGCGAATAGAACTCGCTTGCTAAACCGTTACCACGTATCTCACGTGCTAATTGTTACATGCTGCGATGAGCTTTACATGCTGCGATGAGCAATTAGCAAATGATTATGGCCTCGTTTAACGCTTTCATCATACCTCACCTCGAGCATCATCTCCAATCAAGATAGCGCTTTTCCAAAGCGTGCTTGCAAGGTCGGACCATTCTGCATTAAAAGAAATATGAATATATTATTGCCATTGACGAATTATTGGATTTGATTTGAAGTTATTTTAGTCTAGCTTGAAATTAGACATCTTTTGTTATCAGTTCGTTTTGACAAAGTTACATATTCTTTTCCTATTCTATATGATGTGCGTTTGTCTAGAAGTAACACCTTGACTAATTCAAAGAAACGCTAATTGACTGATATCGTATCGCGGCACAAAAACACACTACGGCAAATTTTTTCAACTCTGGGTGACCAGCCACTCTGGGTGACCAGCCACTCTGGGTGACCAGCCACTCTGGGTGACCAGCCACTCTGGGTGACCAGCCACTCTGGGTGACCAGCCACTCTGGGTGACCAGCCACTCTGGGTGACCAGCCACTCTGGGTGACCAGCCACTCTGGGTGACCAGCCACTCTGGGTGACCAGCCACTTGGGTGACCAGCCACTCTGGGTGACCAGCCACTCTGGGTGACCAGCCACTCTGGTGACCAGCCACTCTGGGTGACCAGCCACTCTGGTGACCAGCCACTCTGGGTGACCAGCCACTCTGGGTGACCAGCCACTCTGGGTGACCAGCCACTCTGGGTGACCAGCCACCTGGGCAGCCACTCTGGGTGACCAGCCACTCTGGGTGACCAGCCACTCTGGGTGACCAGCCACTCTGGGTGACCAGCCACTTTGGGTGACCAGCCACTCTGGGTGACCAGCCACTCTGGGTGACCAGCCACTCTGGGTGACCAGCCACTCTGGGTGACCAGCCACTCTGGGTGACCAGCCACTCTGGGTGACCAGCCACTCTGGGTGACCAGCCACTCTGGGTGACCAGCCACTCTGGTGACCAGCCACTCTGGGTGACCAGCCACTCTGGGTTTCTAATATGGAGTGCATCACCCTAGTCTCGGCCCCACATCACTGCGCAAATGGATTACATCACCGCACCATGCTGTGATGCATAGAGTACTTCCTCACGCCCCCCCCCCCCCCCCCCCCCCCCCAGCGATAAGTGGATTATGTTGTGGGGGGCTATGCAGGCTGTGATTCAGTCGAACCCCGCCAAACCCATTTATGAAATAACTTTTGATAAACATCTACAATAAGTCCACTATGAAATGCAGAAAATGGGTTGGTGTATTAAAGTCAAAATCCTTGAAAAGGGTTGTGCTTTGTAGTATTTTCAAGTTGTTTGAATATTTACTAATAAAACGGAAATCATATTAGTACTTTCATTCTGCAGTTAATAAGTCCTCCAATTAATTAACAGTTGTCCTACATTATAATCTCATTAAAGTATTTGATTTTCTTTTTTACATCTATTCAATGTAATCAAATATTGTATATCCAAAAAAAAATCATTTATTCATTACATTTGCCTTCATCTGCGAACACCTGGTAGCTTTAGGCAAATAGTGGTCAGATTAGGACAGATGACCAGCTGCTGTCGACACCTCAGCTAATGCACTAATACTAAAACAATGCGGAATACAACCTCACTGCTACGCTCTTAAAACCAGTGTGTGCGAGCGCAGAGTGGTGTAATCCATCCGATGTACCGGTCTGGGTACTGGGGTCCATGATACGAGTTTGAGGTGGTTGCTACTAGCGCTCACACAATATTGCATTTTCTAACATAGGCAGGCTTTGAATACGATAACTCACCACCACACATGAATGTAGCAATGGAAACCATCACGTGCTGTTGACACGAGCACAGCGCATTGCATCGCCATGAGTATCTCGCTGAGAGGTGGAGCATTGATGAGTTCATGCTTACTGCAGGACCTCTGCAGTAGAAACAAATCCATTGCGCCGGGCTGTTCCCAAAACAGATACAACCATCGCTATGATAGGAACGCCCACCTAGGAGCCAATTTATTACTAGAACGGGTAATTGATAGTATCGTCCCCAGACCAACATGACGTAAACGATTATCTCTGTGTAGCGGTGATGTAATCCACCCGCAGCTGTTGGGAATCTGGGTCTGGGTACGAGACTCGGTATTTGCCTGCAATTTGATTGGTACCGCCAACATTGCGGACCAAACGCTCCACATATGAATGGACGCCATAATATGGTCTGGGCCTGGTCACGTTACGTTCACACGCTACTTAATGACATCATATAGATGCTTAGTCTGGGGACCAGATGATAACTGTGGTCCGATTCAATTGTTAATAAGATCATTATTGTAGCCAGAGAGATGGGTGAGCGAGGGTTGCTCTTAGCAGCTAGGTGGTTCCTCGCCGTTAGCATGACCTTTGCTCTTCTGAGGGGTTGTCGCGCTCTCACACCTCCAGGGTGCCCAGTCATCAAAGGTGAGCCAACGCTTCCGCAGAGGAGTACTGCTGACCATAACGATCCCTCGTTGGCTGGCAGCTTTTTCTACGCGAACGTGTCGATGCATGTGCGCGCGCTTACACAGCTGTAAGTACGGGCCAATCAAGGCTACAGTTCATGCCTGGACTACACGCTGCACGTGGGGAGCATTCTATTTTAGTAACGTGTGCGCGCGGATCAAGCAAGGGTAACATTTCATTCTCCAGCTACGAACGTAAACAGGGAGGACAGAGAGTGTGTCCAATATAAATGCTTCCCACACACACACACACACGTGTGGTCAAGACGTTCGCTGTACGTCTCACTCACTCCATCCTCCCTCCCCCCTGTACGCACTCTATTTCCCTCCTCCCTCCCCTCCCTTCCCATCTCCCCCCCCTTCATTAACCAGACACGCCATGTTTGGGAGACAACACTAATGTGTTCATAAAGGGGTCCACCACTGATCAAGTACTGGCTCAGCTGAACTCCAGGTTCTGTGGATGTACCTACATCACTGGAAGCCTCAGTATTCAGCTATCTACTGGCACTGCCCTTACAGAAGACAGCTTCAATTCTCTATATTATTTGAAGGAGTTATCTGGTTCCCTTCAACTCAGCACCATTCCTTCAATGTCCACCATCACCCTACCTAATCTACGTATCATTCGAGGCCAAGACACTTTCAGTTCCAGTGGAGGTCCAGTCTCCCTTCTTGTAAATGGCTTCACCAATGGATTCTTGAACCTTCCCAGCCTCACTGAGATATCCAATGGACGAGCTGTATTTGTATCCACTAGTGGGACATGTGGCTTTCTCAATGTGTTGTGGACTGACATATTCCTAAGCAATGGAGGTCTGGATTATTCTATGTCAGGATGTACATCACCTAGTTCAGGTAAGCCTGCTACTTCTTATGTTCTGTATCATGTGATGTCATGTGATTTGATCATGTGATGTCATGTGATGTCATGTGTCAATTACGCTGTTAGGAAATTTAATATAGCGCGCTTCCCTCGATGTGGATGGTTAAAAGCTTGGGATAAGAGACAGTTGTTTTTCGATACTGGATTTGGAATGTGGGTGAAAAGGTGACCTAGTTCAAGCGCCTTTGGCGTGGGTACCCTAAACCCTAAACTCTAAGGGCCTTCGACCCTACCCTAAGTACCATAGCCCTAGCTATCGTAGCTAAGTGCAGTACCCAAAGTGGATGACAGTCACACCTCCTTCATCCTTCCCTTCCCTTGTTTGTAATTCTCCCATCCTCCTCCCCATCCACTCACTTTAGACTGCTCCTCTTGCCCTTCTGGTCACTGCTGGAGCTCTGGTTCCCTCTACTGCCAGAACTGTAGGTGATGGCACCCTTGTGCTATGCCATTTAATGCACACCACACTGCCCCTCCCCCTCAGTAACCAAGACCGGGTGTCTCCAGGGGTGTGGTCGTTGCTTCAAGTCCCCAGGAGATGGCTCCCATCAGTGCTGTAGTTCTCCGTGTGCCGCTGGTTGCTATGGTTCCTCAAGCAGTCAATGTTATGTGAGGCACCTCCCATTTATCAATTAGTTGTGTGAAAGTGCTGCCAAGGATATTGGGAATATGGCATATGGTGTTAAACCCCAGGGCTCAATGAATATCCTCATGGAACCCATGTTAATTGAGGCAACTTCCACTTGCAATTTGCATACTCCTTGAAACATGCAACATCACTTGGGGCCTGACTAGTGACTATAAAGTGACAGGTGTTAGCTTGCACACTATGTTCTCTATGTTGATGCACCTCTATGTTGATGCACCTCTATGTTGATGCACCTCTATGTTGATGCACCTCTATGTTGATGCACCTCTATGTTGATGCACCTCTATGTTGATGCACCTCTATGTTGATGCACCTCTATGTTGATGCACAGTTTATCAATTTAATGATCAACAGTTCCATAGGGCAGGATGTTGTTTTAGGAAGGGTGCTGTGTGTACTCCATGCCACTAGTCATTTGTGTGGGGAGGGGAGGAGTATTGTAAAAAAGATATTCACAAGCTAATAGCATAGAGTTGAGTTCATATGTTAATTGATTGCACAGGCCTGCTCCATCTTGAACAACAATGGCAGCTGTGTGACCGAATGTCCACCTGCCCAAGTGTATGATCCAGCCCTCTTCATGCTCGTCAACAATCCAAACTACAGACTGGCTTCTGGTGGTCTGTGTGTGCAGCAGTGTACTGGTGGGTGTGGTTTATGAATGGTTACTTAACCAGCTGATTCCTTTTCTCTATCCAGGCAATCTATTGGAGTATGCAGGGACGTGTGTGACATCTTGTCCAGTAGGCTACACCCCCAATGGAGCCAAGTGTGTGGCTTGTAGTGGTGGAGTGTGTCCACGAGGTAAGCACACATGTGTGGCTGTACCTCTCAATACTGTCCCATCACTTCAGTGTGTACTGGT
Source organism: Ephydatia muelleri (assembly GCA_013339895.1). Taxonomy (NCBI): domain Eukaryota; kingdom Metazoa; phylum Porifera; class Demospongiae; order Spongillida; family Spongillidae; genus Ephydatia; species Ephydatia muelleri. The sequence continues at coordinate 25,245 of JABACO010000110.1, forward strand.
ACTGATGCCAACGGTGTGGTGATGGGTGGTAACTTCACACAGTTCACCAGCTGCACTATATTGAATGGTTCACTTGCCATCAGTGATTCCTCTCTTACCAAGTGGGCATTAAATAGAATGTATCATATTTATTCACTGGTCTCTTCTACTTTGTAGTAACAACTTGGAAGTGTTGTCCACCATACAAGAGATCCAAGGATTCCTTCGGATCGAATCTCTAAGCACATTGACCTCTTTCCCATACTTGAGAAACTTGAAAAAGATAGGCTATCCAGGGGCTGCAGTTAACCTCTCAATCAGTGGCTCTCGATGCCAACCTGGAGGACGTAAGTCTCATTAAGTGCATGTGTGTTGTGCAGCTCTGTGTCATTACTTGCCCACAGCTCAATGGTACAGTCTTGTGTTGCGCATCACATCACAACTCCAAAGCATAGACTTCAGTTCCCTGGAGGTCATCCAGTATGGAGGCTACTTGTTGGGTGGTAACCCCCAGCTCTGTTATGTTGGCAACTTCACCCGCCACCTAGCCAACACTAACTTACCCGTGTGCCTAAGTGCTTCCAATTCTCGTGGGGACCCTGCTGCATGCAGTAAGTTGGATGCATTCACCTGTGTTAGTGTGTAATCGCAACATTGTTTCTTGAAACAAATACGATCAGTTATTTTTAGAACCAAGTTTGTGACAAATTAGAGCAGAGGCCTATATGCACGCTACTCTCCGAGCTTGATTAAATTGTTCTTCTTATTTGTCTATGTAACTGACATGGAGTGCTTTGTGTTAATTTGATTGTATTAGTGAAACTGACTCAATGGACTTGCCAAATGAAATTGTATCTATGGTTCTTCAACATTAACCAGCACCAGGGAATAAAAATTATTCTAGTCTATTATTTTATCTGGGTAATGATGGTAGGTCATCACTATTACAGAGCAACTTCCACCATCACAGTTGCAGCTGTTAATCATAACTATGTCCTATTCCCCCAATGTAGTCCATAAACATTATTAACACTTCTCTTATCCAGTCACATTAAAATAATCGCAGGAGGGGGACGAGAAAACGGGGACAGACGGGGCATACGTCACCCCCACGCCCCACAGCACACCCACCTCACCCACGCGCCCCACCAGCCCACCGCACCCCCACCTCCCCACCATCACCACCTCACCACCCCACCTCCCCACCATCACACCACCTCACCCCCCCCCCCCACCATCACACCACCTCACCCCACCTCCCCACCATCACACCACCTCACCCCCACCTCCCCACCATCACACCACCTCACCCCCCCTCCCCCCTCACACCCCACCCCCCCCCACCTCCCCACCATCACCCCCCACTCCCCCACCTCCCCACCATCACACCACCTCACCCCCCACCTCCCCACCATCACACCACCTCACCCCCACCTCCCCACCATCACAGTTGCGGCTGGCTTTGTGTGCCACTCCCAATGTGCCTCCAACTCCTCGTGCTGGGGTCCCAATGACACCCAGTGTGATGGCTGTAGGAACTTTGTGTACAAGGGCAGGTGTGTGGCCCAGTGCACTGATGTGGTCCTGTCTCCAGGCAACAGTGGAATATTCCAAAACAATGGCTCTGCTGTGTGTGAGGACTGTGACTCCCTGTGCCTTGGGGGATGTGTGAATGGAACGGTATGAATTACTGATCCTAACTCCATTTTGTTCTTCTGTCATGTCTTGGACCTCATTTCCATATGTATCATCTCTTCACCTCCCCTCTCAACAACCCTCCACTTTCAATTAATGCCCACCTTCTGTCTCTCTGCCCACACAGGGCCCAGACCACTGCATTAGGTGTAGAAATTACACCTTGGTCATACAGAGGGGACAGCTGTGTGTGGCTTCATGCCCCCTGGGGACCTATGCCAATGGTACCATTTGCACCCCGTGTTATCATGGCTGCACTGCTGGGTGTGCTGGTCCCCTCCCCTATGTGAACCTGACCAATGGCTGTCTACGGTGTAGCTATGTCCAGCTAGACCAGCAGGGGCAGCAGGTAAGGATGGTGTGCTTCTATTAGACATCCTTTTTGTGTGGTATGTGTCGTCATGGCATGTCCTGCATCATTGCCCATGATCACTTTTAAAAGTTGCTTGTGCACAATATTTTCCAAGTACAGTAACTAAAAACATCTCTGTGAGAAAGTTGGTGGTATATAGGATTTGAAGGCAATAGTGGTGTAAAAAGCAAGGAAACAAGGGTCTAACAATAAGGGAATATATATTTAGCACTTCTGTAGGATATTATGTTATTCGTGTGCTAAATATATTCCCTTATTGTTAGACCCTTGTTTCCTTGCTTTTTACACCACTATTGCCTTCAAATCCTATATACCACCAACTTTCTCATAGAGAATGTTTTGAGTTACTTGTAGCACTACTGCTCACTGCAGCGACTCTTCAAATAGGAAGTGTACTCTAGTTGTTTTCCTGTTTGGTATTGACAAAAGTCTAAACTATCAGTATCCAATCATGGGAGTGTTGTCAGAGACTCAGTTCACATAATTTAGTACCGTATACTGTAGTTGCTAACTGCCAATATGTACCAATTCACTGGATATGGACACGTACATATATTAATGCAGTCTTAGCACAGCGTCATATAAGAATGCAAGCACATTAATGTACACATACATGTCACACTTACTCGCAAACACATGCACACACATACCAACGTACACACACATGCATACATATGCCTCACACGCACACATGCACCTGCACATATGTACACAGGTGTCCTGCCATATTTCAACTTGTCCCCAAGGGACCTACCCATCCACGGCTTCAAGCACCAAACCCCCCTTCTCTGGGACCGCCCAATCCCTGCTGTCCATCGTCCAGGATGTGTCCACCTGGTGCCTGCCCTGTGATGATGTGTGTGCCTCCTGCACTGGACCTGGGAACACTTCATGCACCACATGTCGCTACGCTCAGAGATTGGCTCAGTGTGTCAGTGGATGCAACAATGACACAGGTAACCACCCCCTCTCGGCTCCCCTATCTTTCAAATAGTTTACTGAACAATTTTGTTCTTTTGTTCTCCATATTTTTCTTTTGCATGTCCTCATAATTAGAGTACCAGAATGGAGATCTGTATTGCCATCCGTGTGCTGCTGGATGTGTTGGGTGTACAGGTCCCTCCATCGGCCAATGTCTGAAGTGTGCCTCTGGATCCTGTGCCAGTGCTAATCTTCTTCAGAGGTAAGGAAGAATTATGACTTGTGTAGCTGTGATCTAACCCCCCCCCCCCCCCCACCCCACCCCTATCCAATTCTGATATTACAGTATGTGATTAATTGTCATGTGGCCATCATTGAACACCTTGTTGCACACACACACACACAGAGAATGAATAAGCCTTGCTAACTATGGTATTACTTCTTCTAACTCTTTGCAGTTCAGACATCATTGGAATTGTGTTTGGAAGTATTGCGGCCATATTTCTGGCAACTGGTGCAGTCCTGATGCTGTTCATTGTGTACAGAAGATATGAACACAAGGTGTTCAAGATTGTATGTGCATCTCACCTCAGATGTGTTCTTCCCCACCTCATTTGCTTCAACCCACAGAGGGCACAATCTACTGCCATGTATTGCAACAAAGGACGAGAGGTGATGATCAATACTAATACATTAGGGTGTCCATGAATGGTGTATTGGGTCACCATGTGCTCAACATTAGGGTGTCCATGGTGTATTGGGTCACCATGTGCTCAAACATTAGGGTGTCCATGAATGGTGTATTGGGTCACCATGTGCTCAAACATTAGGGTGTCCATGGTGTATTGGGTCACCATGTGCTCAAACATTAGGGTGTCCATGATGGTGTATTGGGTCACCATGTGCTCAAACATTAGGGTGTCCATGGTGTATTGGGTCACCATGTGCTCAAAACATTAGGGTGTCCATGAATGGTGTATTGGGTCACCATGTGCTCAAACATTAGGATGTCCATGGTGTATTGGGTCACCATGTGCTCAAACATTAGGATGTCCATGGTGTATTGGGTCACCATGTGCTCAAACATTAGGATGTCCATGGTGTATTGGGTCACCATGTGCTCAAACATTAGGATGTCCATGGTGTATTGGGTCACCATGTGCTCAAACATTAGGATGTCCATGGTGTATTGGGTCACCATGTGCTCAAACATTAGGATGTCCATGGTGTATTGGGTCACCATGTGCTCAAACATTAGGGTGTCCATGGTGTATTGGGTCACCATGTGCTCAAACATTAGGGTGTCCATGGTGTATTGGGTCACCATGTGCTCAAACATTAGGATGTCCATGGTGTATTGTGTCACCATGTGCTCAAACATTAGGATGTCCATGGTGTATTGGGTCACCATGTGCTCAAACATTAGGGTGTCCATGGTGTATTGGGTCACCATGTGCTCAAACATTAGGATGTCCATGGTGTATTGGGTCACCATGTGCTCAAACATTAGGGTGTCCATGGTGTATTGGGTCACCATGTGCTCAAACATTAGGGTGTCCATGGTGTATTGGGTCACCATGTGCTCAAACATTAGGGTGTCCATGGTGTATTGGGTCACCATGTGCTCAAACATTAGGATTTCCATGGTGTATTGGGTCACCATGTGCTCAAACATTAGGGTGTCCATGGTGTATTGGGTCACCATGTGCTCAAACATTAGGATGTCCATGGTATATTGGGTCACCATGTGCTCAAACATTAGGATGTATTGGGTCACCATGTGCTCAAACATTAGGGTGTCCATGGTGTATTGGGTCACCATGTGCTCAAACATTAGGGTGTCCATGGTGTATTGGGTCACCATGTGCTCAAACATTAGGGTGTCCATGGTGTATTGGGTCACCATGTGCTCAAACATTAGGGTGTCCATGGTGTATTGGGTCACCATGTGCTCAAACATTAGGATGTATTGGGTCACCATGTGCTCAAACATTAGGGTGTCCATGGTGTATTGGGTCACCATGTGCTCAAACGTTAGGATGTATTGGGTCACCATGTGCTCAAACATTAGGATGTATTGGGTCACCATGTGCTCAAACATTAGGGTGTCCATGGTGTATTGGGTCACCATGTGCTCAAACATTAGGATGTCCATGGTGTATTGGGTCACCATGTGCTCAAACATTAGGATATGTCAGAGCAAATGGGAATTATTTGGTGTTTGAGTCTTAGTGAGTCTAAAGTGCATTTAGATTGAAATCAGAAAGGTCATAAAAGTTATCTGCTGTGTGATGTTCAGTATTTAATTGTACAAGTTGTTTACGAATCTTTTTCCCACTATGTATTATTGTACTGATGTAGGGCAATGTAAATACGTCTTAATCCATCCGTTGTAAGCACTCAACTCTAGTTACATATATATATATGCCGCTGCCTGTGTGGTCATACTGTCAACATTCCTCGCTGGTTAATATTAATAATTATGAAATAATGGTTTCAAGAGGCAAATGCACTGATCCATTTTACCTCCAGTGCACGTTACATTACCTTGTGACACTTCTGGTTGTCCTCCTCCCCAGACCCTTCGACCACCAATGTTGCCTCCCGATGCCACGCGTCTCATCATCACACCAGAGACTGCACTGGAGCAAGGCAAAGTGCTAGGAAGTGGAGCATTTGGTACCGTGTACAAGGTTGGGAACTAGATGGTGGGTGGAGCCTGACCACACCCATGACTCCTCCCACTTAGGGCTATTGGAGACCTGAGGGAGATCCCAATTGTTATGAGGTGGCCATTAAAGTGCTCAAGGAAGAAACAGCCACACCTCAGTCCCAAAGAGAACTGCTGCAGGCATGTGTGTGTGTGTGTGTGTGTGTGTGTGTGTGTGTGTGTGTGTGTGTTGTATGATGTATGTGTTTGTGTGTGTGTGCGTGTGCATGTGTTGTGTGTGTTTGTGTAGTGGGTATATGAGGAGGTGGGGTGGGGAGGATCAGGTTAAGATGGTGGTTGTCTTATTGTCTTTGCAGGAGGGTGCTGTCATGGCAATGATGGACCACATCAATGTGGTTCGTCTGTACAGTGTCTGCATGGGGAAACAGATGATGCTCGTGTCGCAGTTTGTTCGTCTGGGGTCACTCCTCTCCTACATCAAGAAGAACCAGGCCACTCTGGATGCCGACTCCATGCTCAACTTCTCCAAGCAGATTGCTGATGTAAGCATGTTAGCATGTCTTTCCCTACATCTGATTGGTTGCTACTGATACAAGCATTCTCAGAGCTGATTAACTGTTAGGTATGTGTGGCACAGGGTGGCCCCATATGGCACAGGGTGACCCCATATGGCAACAGTGATGGGTGCATAAGCTCCCTAGGACCACTGTAAGGTCGTAGGGGTCAGGGGAGGAGTCTGAGATGGTGGCAAAATATTACATGCATTACAACAACTGGATATACCTTTACAGCACATCTGTAATTAAATTAATCCGCCAAATTTAAACGCATTTTCACCATTTAATTTAATATCCCTCCAAGAGGAAGTAGAGATGAGGGATGTTTGCGTGCCAGTTGTGTTAAACTATACCTGATTCATTTCACTGAACCATTAATCTAAAAGTGCAGGGCGTTAGGTAAACTATATGTTCGTTAGGTAAACATAACGTTTTTTGAGCCAATCACACGCCCGACAGGTTTGTATTGGCTTTGTCAAACATACTTTCCCGATGCGTTGCGTTTGGACACGTAACATTAACCGCCCAAAAAATCAGTGTCAATCGAACGCTGTTAGGTTAACCTAATAGAGTGTGTGTTAGGTGTACCCAACGAGAACGCTAGGTAACCTAATAGAGTGTGTGTTAGGTGTACCTAACGAGAACGTTAGGTAACTCTCGGCACTTGTAGATTAAATAAATTGATATTGTCTGCAGTCTTGTGTCAAATGGATCAGTTGTGCCAGTAAAGTGTCCTTGAGCTAATATGTACTAATCATGTACAAATCATCCGCTTATCAGAAATCATGGCTGAAGAGGATCAGCTAATATTTCAACGACTTGTAGGTATCTGGCTGCATGAAGTAATCCATGCAATGCAATAATTGGGCACTAATAATCGAGTTCATTGAACTGCTGAATCAAAGAAGGTAGTAAAGAGAAAATAATTCCCCATCACTTGATATCCTCTGATTAATACAAGGTTGTATGTGTGACAACAAGATTCAAATCCCTAAGCACAATGTTGTTGCTAAACCACAATGCATGAACAGTGACTTTGCATCAAGACTGTGTGTTCTAATGTAAAGTCAATTTGACTAAGAATCTCCAGTTCACCATTATGAATAGTGTCGTACTAGGAATACTAATTTGGTACTATGTCTGATTCGGCTATTAGGCATATAATTGAAGCATGTTTAGTTCGTCAAGTGAATGTGAGATGTGATGTTAAGAAGATACATTTTCGTGTATTTCTAAGTGATAATTAATTGTATTGTGAAATTGTTCCTCTTTGACGCTTTGAACTTAGAAATGAAAAGTCTCAAATCTCCTTCAATTCTGGAGAGCTTGATGCTGAAATACAAAAGCTGCTGTGAAGAGAATATGAGAGGCTCTATATAGGGCATGCAAAGGCACATAATGGACATTAATTAATTTACCAGGTCAGGTGGGCCCCCAGGGACAATTATAACACCCGGACACCGGACATTTGTCCAGCTAATTTAGTCTGTTGTCCGGCGGTCAATTAACTCTGGACAAAAATGGCCGGACAAAAACGTGCAGGTGATTTTGGTAGTGAAAGCCCTGGTCCTAGCTGTAAAAAAATACCTACACGACAAGTTACAAAAGCTACATTCGATAAGTGGCAACGGGACAATGATCACGATCACCAAATGCTCGTGTGGCTTCGCTGCGAAGTAGCTTTTTTGTTTTGCGATGTATGTAATCGCTACAAGGACAGCATTATTTCCATGTGAAACTTCCAGATGACCTGGATTACTGGTACTACCAATCTAAAGAAATCAGTCGTAATGGAGCACGCAAGTAGCGAAATACCTATAAAGGTAGCAATGGGGCGTTTGAAGAGCGTAAGTGCAAAATCTAAAGGTGAGTCTCTTTTTGCCAATTCCATCATAGGCCAATAGTTGACGTCTCTTGATGCTACAACTCAAGCACGGATGAGACGGAAATTGGATGTGTGCTACATGATGGCAAAAGAGAACATCCCTTTCTCCAAATACCCATCGTTTTTGGAATTGGAGGATCGCCACGACGTAGATATGGGCCCTGCATATAGAACATCTGATTCAGCCAAAAGCTTCACCAGTTTTATTGCAACATGCCAAAGAAATGATTTCCTTGGTAAACTGAAGTGTTGTCATTTCTACAGTATTCTGATGGATGGAACAACAGACTTGGGCAACAAGATCGTGGCAATGGTTTTCAGACATATAGATGCATGCATTTGATTTTCAACTTAACTATAAGTCACAATCAGAATACTGCATGAGTACATGTGTCATGTACATGTGTTCTATGTGCATCACAGTTGATCACATTTTGTGTGTACACATACTTAAAAAAAAAGTCCAGCCATTTTAAAAACATGTCTGGGCAAACACATGTAACCCCTCACATCTTGTCCGGCCATCTCAAAAAGGTTATAATTATCCCTGGCCCCTATCGGTGGTGGGTGTGACACATTTGCACCATGGTTCACACAGGACTTCCTATGTGGAAAGAATCGTGGTTCCAAATCAAAATAATAGTCATTTTCTGCAGTAGTGACAATTTGTATATAACGTGTATTAATTCTGTAGGCTATTGCCATGATCATGATAGATCACAATTGCACACACACACACACACACACACACACACACACACACACACACACATCCACACACACACACACACATCCACACACACACACACACACCTCCCACCCTTCCCCCTGTGGCCCAGGGGATGGCATATTTGGAGGAGAAGAGGATGGTCCACAGAGACCTGGCTGCCAGGAATGTGCTGGTCCACACACCTCAGCTGGTGAAGATCACTGACTTTGGCCTCACCAGGATCATAGATGTGGGAGAGTCTCATTACAAAGCCACTGGAGGAATGGTAAGGAGAAGACAATCTGATGGGCTGGTATGTGGTTATGTGTAATATTCTTCCAAGGTTCCATTGCGTTGGATGGCTCCAGAGAGCATATTTCTCTTTGAGTACACGCACAAGTCAGACGTGTGGAGCTTTGGAGTCACCATTTGGGAAATTCTAATGTACGGGAGACTGCCTTATGAAGGGAAGAACGGAAACCAAGTTCTAGAACTGGTGAAGAATGGGCAACTATTAGAACGACCAGCAACATGTGCTGCTGATCTATACCATCTCTTAGGACAGTGTGAGTGAACTGAAGCAATATACTTACTGTACTGGTGACTAATCATTTGCCTAAACTTTGCAAGTCCACAAGTATGACCTTAATAACAGCAATGAATGTTGTTTTGTCTTCCGGTTCTGGTATCTGTGATTTCCATGTTGGGAGCTCTACAGTGTAGTTTTGAATTGTGCACATCGAATGTATGTAGTCTAAATAAGCAAGACTACTTAGTCTACATCGTTACATGCATGCAAATGTTCTCAGCAGTTCCCATATACGTGTATTTGAAATACGTAGACACATGTTTTGTCATTTTTTGTTCAAAACAAAATGCACCATTGCAATACAATGTGACTTCAGACCAAGTCTTGTTTTGAATAGAAAATTCGTATATGAATCTTATTTTGAGTCATACATAATTATTGCTGTAGTACCAGGTACAATCACAGTGTGCATGTAGTTGCAATGTACCTTTTATCAGCCAAATGTGTTGTCTGGCAATATTACAGGTTGGCTCCATGATCAAAATAAACGTCCCAGCTTTACTGCACTTTCCAACAGTCTCAATGTAATGTTAGAAGATCCTACCAGATACATTCTGACAGCTGTAAGCAACCCTGTGTGTGGATGGAAAGTGCTGTGATGACGATACATATAGATGTGCAACCCTAAGTCAAATATGTGTGTAACAAGTCCTGAGAATTGGGTAGCATCAGTTCATGTCACTAGTATGTCTAGATGGGAAGGGACCTTGAAGGAGCAGTATAACTTCATTGCTTACAATTAACGACGTGCTAAACTTACTGCAGAATGGATCTGGGAGGTGTGGTGAAAGACATCTACCACAGACTTCATCACATTCAGGTAAAATACATGGCTTAGCTATATATATTCCTTAACAGCCCATCCTTTGTCCAGATCTCACCACAACAGCTAACTTGGCTTATGACCTTGCACCGAACTTTAAAGAAGGTAATGTTTTCACTTGTATTGGTGTGTGATGTGTTACTATGGAGAGCTAGCTTATGAAGATTTAAGCCAAACAAATGACATCTTATGTATTAACCACAGATGTAAATGTTGTCCTATATCCCTGCAGTCTTAATCCAACACTATTGTCTATTCATTCTAAACCCAAACACACTGGATCATAAAGATTTATTTTACTGCTCATTACTAACTTTAGTTTGGGATTGCAATCCTCAAATGTATCAGCATGAAAATCTAATGTTGTATATTAATCCCCAACAAAATAATTATCATCAAATAATCATGTTACTGTAAGAATACTACATGTACATGTATGTGTACATTTTAATTGCCTAGTATTATGCGTGTGCATCAGATCTGCGCCGAAATGCTCATCATCATGCTGTTGGTAGTGTGGTACCGGGAGTAGCCTCACATGTTGTTTGATGCAGAACAATAATCCTTCCACAACCTCCCGTAGCCAGGAAGCACACTTACATGTAGACAGGAAGCACACTTACATGTAGCCAGGAAGCACACTTACATGTAGCCAGGAAGCACACTTACATGTAGACAGGAAGCACACTTACATGTAGACAGGAAGCACACTTACATGTAGACAGGAAGCACATTACATGTAGACGGAAGCACACTTACATGTAGACAGGAAGCACACTTACATGTAGACAGGAAGCCACTTACATGTAGCCAGGAAGCACACTTACATGTAGACAGGAAGCACACTTACATGTAGCCAGGAAGCACACTTACATGTAGCCAGGAAGCACACTTACATGTAGCCAGGAAGCACACTTACATGTAGCCAGGAAGCACACTTACATGTAGCCAGGAAGCACACTTACATGTAGACAGGAAGCACACTTACATGTAGACAGGAAGCACACTTACATGTAGACAGGAAGCACACTTACATGTAGACAGGAAGCACACTTACATGTAGACAGGAAGCACACTTACATGTAGACAGGAAGCACACTTACATGTAGACAGGAAGCACACTTACATGTAGACAGGAAGCACACTTACATGTAGCAGGAAGCACACTTACATGTAGCCAGGAAGCACACTTACATGTAGCCACAGGAAGCACACTTACATGTAGCCAGGAAGCACACTTACATGTAGCCAGCAAGCACACTTACATGTAGCCAGGAAGCACACTTACATGTAGCCAGGAAGCACACTTACATGTAGACAGGAAGCACACTTACATGTAGACAGGAAGCACCACTTACATGTAGCCAGGAAGCACACTTACATGTAGACAGGAAGCACACTTACATGTAGACAGGAAGCACACTTACATGTAGACAGGAAGCACACTTACATGTAGACAGGAAGCACACTTACATGTAGACAGGAAGCACACTTACATGTAGACAGGAAGCACACTTACATGTAGCCAGGAAGCACACTTACATGTAGACAGGAAGCACACTTACATGTAGCCAGGAAGCACACTTACATGTAGCCAGGAAGCACACTTACATGTAGCCAGGAAGCACACTTGCATGTAGCCAGCAAGCACACTTACATGTAGCCAGGAAGCACACTTACATGTAGCCAGGAAGCACACTTACATGTAGCCAGGAAGCACACTTACATGTAGCCAGGAAGCACACTTACATGTAGCCAGGAAGCACACTTACTTACATGTAGCCAGGAAGCACACTTACATGTAGACAGGAAGCACACTTACATGTAGCCAGGAAGCACCGATTGTAACATTTATAAAGCAATGCTGTCCATATAGTTTATCTTTGGTTTCTGTGTTTTAATGGAATTCCACATTTGTTATCACATCATGTTTACAATTCCCAAACAATAGCAATCAAAAACTCCAATAATTTTCTAAACAAGTGAACGATATGGTACATGTACTTCAAGTAACATTCAATTCACTTTTTTTCTTCCATCTTCAGATATTGTAACATCATCTAACTCAGCATATCAATCCACGGGTCATTAGAGATGAAAGTAAAAGTGATTTTAAAATGTTTGCATTTGTTCGATCTGCTCTTTTGTCAGTATTATAAATTGTGTATCAAACGTTACTATTGAACTGACAGTCTTCAGTCATTAGATCAAATACTCCAATGTTCCCTGATTCAGTTATATGACATCTAACCAGTACCTAGTGTGATGGACGTACTGGCACTTCACTCTCAGATTGGCTAGATGGTCTAGGTTCATACAACACCACCTCCAGACATGGACTTCTCCAGTATTCAAACTTTGTCACTGTTTATGCAACCTCATTGCATTGTGATCTAAGGAGGTCTTGAATCTGAACATCCTTTCAAGAATTAAAACCAGGAGACAAATGTCATGTCATGTTTTCTTTTTTTTCAGTTGATTAAGCAGTTCAATGAACTCAATTATGAGTGCCTGGTTATTGTTATAGCATGAACAGAAGAGTACTTCAAGCAGCCTTAATTGCTTCTATACATACACAGTGCTGCCTGTCATAAAAGCTGTTGAAATATTAATTGATCCTATCCAGCCATGATTCTGCTCAGTGAATGAGTTGTACCTGATTTGTACATATTAGCTCAAGGACACGATCCATTTGATGCATGACTAGTGGTATCACTGACACTATCAATCTATTTAATGGTTCAGTAAAATGAATAAGGTATAGTTTAACACAACTGGCACGCAAACATCCCTCCCTCCCTTGGAGGGAGATAAGAAGACATCACAAATTTGATCTATAATTACATCAATGGATGCATGGATTCCTGATTCTCTCATACCAAAGTTGATTTCCCTAAAAAGCCACCTAGACTGATCTCGGAACTGCATGAATCTGAACATCATGACCTCCGCCCCTGAACATCATGACCTCCGCCCATGAACATCATGACCTCCGCCCCTGAACATCATGACCTCCGCCCATGAACATCATGACCTCCGCCCATGAACATCATGCATTCCTGTATGTGCTTTCATACCCAGCCTCACCCTAGCAATAATATTTCAGGCCGTACTACTGGAAGAGCAGACTGAGTGATTTGAAGTGATAACCGTGGATGCACGGAGCTATATCTCGTAGCAACATATAGGCACATTCTCAATTAATTTCTTTCTTTAGTTTTGCTACATAATTATAACACAGACCAGCTATATCTGCAATGTACAGACATACGTCAAAAACTGGCAGCTTAATACTGTACTTGTCTTTCTAATTAAAGTGTAGCGTTGTTTCCTTAGGTCATCTAAAATGCTGTATTCATTGGGTGGCGTGCCTTTAAATCCAGTGTCTTCTGTATGTGAGTGGTCCTGATGTCCATATTTCATCTGATTTAAACTCAGTTTACACTTTTCACTGCATGATTTCTATTGATTTAACGGGGTTTGTAAATCAATTGTTCCATCAACACATGATTTATACAACAATTGATGTGTAGTGTGTGCAAAAGTTTCTTGTCTCGTGGAGAAACTGATTAATCATTGAAAATGAAATGTTTTGCAAAAAAAAATAATCAAATTTTGGAACAATTTCGTATCATTGCAACCAATCACAATAGCCGAAGCACATTTGTTGCAATCAAACACAGCTGCAATACACTGATGTGAACTGTGAGATTACACGACAACATAAATATGGAGTAGAGAGAAAGGGGAGGGGGAATGGGAGTGTCTCCGTATCGTCACTGTGCCCCCCCAGACTCCTCATCATCAGAGAATCGTATGTGTATCGATTGTGACACAGGTGGGTTGGATTTTGCCACTTGATTCTGCAGAGCTTTGCTGATCACCTGAGGGTAAGAGTGAGGGTGAGGGTGAAGGTGAGATCAAGGGAGAGTGAGGGTGAGGGTGAGGGTGAAGGTGAGAGCAAGGGAGAGTGAGGGTGAGGCGAGGGTGAAGGTGAGATCAAGGGAGAGTGAGGGTGAGGGTGAGGGTGAAAGCAAGGGAGAGTGAGGGTGAGGCGAGGGTGAAGGTGTCAATGATTAGGGCAAGGATGAGGGTGAGGGTAAAGGTGAGGGTGAGGGCATAGGCGTAGAGTTTAATTTATCCCGGGGGGGGGGGGGGGCTTGTAAATTTTCGCAATTGGTTATGATGGTAGTTATGTACAAGTTATTTTGAAATGGATATTACCAGGCATTAAGTGAACAAACAATACAATGCATGCGTTTCTCCTTCATGACCTCCCTCATCATCACATTCATTACTCTTATTGGAGGCCACCATAGGCGTAGAGTTTCATTTATCCCGGCCACCACAACCGCACTCCCACTACTGTCAGCTTCTTCCATCACTGCGACTGGCTCTGCTGCATCTGCTGAACTCCGCGAACCTTTCGGCAGCTCGCAAAGCTTAAAGAAGTGGTTGATTCGCTTCATTTGACAAATTGATAATTAGGCCTACTGTATACCGTGTGGAATATCGCATGCGCAAACGATCGGTACAATTGTAAGAGCGCGTGAATAATTAATTATTAAATTAATGATACAGGTTTCCCGGAGGGGGGCTGAGCCCTCCCGATTTTTTGCCGGGGGGGGCGCCCGGGCCCCTGAGCCCCCCCGTACTCTACGCCTATGGGTGAGGGTAAAGGTGAGGGTAAGGATGAGGGTAAGGATGAGGGTAAAGGTGAGGGTAAAGGTGAGGGTAAAGGTGAGGGTGAGGGTGAGATGCAGAGCACTCACATTGTACTCTCTGTAATATTCACACATTCATTTTAAAGGGCATATGTAGATAACAAAGATGGAACAATTCTAAACTTGAAGAACAGGGTATATGGTATATACACGTAGGGCTCAAACCATGAACCAGTGATCAATTTCAATAGTCCTTTCTTTGTCAGATCACAACATTTGCAATGCTACAACATTTAATTAAGACACAACATAATTTAATGAATCATAAGTTGGCCCACCAAACGATGTTCTTCCTTCCCACCACTATTGTACAAACAATATGGATGAATATTTTCGCACCTAGATGTTTTGGTGTATCGCATGCTAGTGTAAAATGGCCTTTAATACATATACTTACACATGGACATATGATTGAGTTATAACATACCATATCTTGGCACGTATGTGATATGACATACCTTCTCTTTCCCTCTAATGTGTTTCTTCTTAACATTATGTAATCTCTGCTGCTTCCTGGCTGCCTGGGTCTTCATGTAGTACGCTCTCTCTCCCTCCACTGGTGGGTGTGGCCAGCACATTATACACACGTATCCATACTTACATGCATGTTACTAAATATAGAAAATTATTTCGGGTCATGTATGGTGTCGCGGGTCATGTGTGGTGTCGTGGGTAATGTATGGTGTCGCGGGTCGTGTGTGGTGTTGCGGGTCGTGTGTGGTGTCGTGGGTAATGTATGGTGTCGCGGGTCGTGTGCGGTGTCGCGGGTCGTGTGTGGTGTCGCGGGTCGTGTGTGGTGTCGCGGGTCGTGTGTGATGTCGGGGTCATGTGTGATGTCGCGGGTCGTGTGTGATGTCGGGGTCATGTGTGATGTCGGGGTCATGTGTGATGTCGGGGTCATGTGTGGTGTCGTGGGTATGACTCATAAAAATGTCAACTGAATTACTGTCAATAATGTATAATCGGACATGGCATGAGCTTCTCCTAGTCCCCATGCTCCCTCCTAGTCCCCCATGCTCCCTCCTAGTCCCCATGCTCCCTCCTAGTCCCCATGCTCCATCCTAGTCCCCATGCTCCTCCTAGTCTCCATGCTTCCTCCTAGTCCCCATTGCTTCCTCTAGTCCCCATGCTCCCTCCTAGTCCCCATGCTCCCTCCTAGTCCCATGCTTCCTCCTAGTCCCCATGCTCCCTCCTCCTAGTCCCCATGCTCCCTCCTCCTAGTCCCATGCTCCCTCCTCCTAGTCCCCATGCTCCCTCCTCCTAGTCCCCATGCTCCATCCTCTCCTCCCCAGTCCCCATGCTCTCTCCTCCTAGTCCCCATGCTCCCTCCTCCTAGTCCCCATGCTCCCTCCTCCCCCTCCCAGTCCCCATGCTCCCTCCTCCCCCTCCCAGTCCCCATGCTCCCTCCTCCCCCCCAGTCCCCATACTCCCTCCTCCCCCTCCCAGTCTCCATGCTCCCTCCTCCCCCTCCCAGTCCCCATACTCCCTCCTCCCCCTCCCAGTCTCCATGCTCCCTCCTCCCCCTCCCAGTCCCCAGGCTCCCTCTACCAGTCCCCGTACTCCCTCCTCCCCTCACCATCAACAGCCTGTAAGGTCACTCCCTCAGGAGGCTGACAAGTTAGCAGTTTCTCCACGCACCCCTGAGAGGCAAAACGAACATACCCCTGCAGAATGAAAGTGAAAATAAGCCATAAATGTGAATACATAAAAACAGAACTACAATGTCCCTACATGGAGACATGTGCATGTGCCCACACATCACACACATCACACACAATACCACACACATGACTGCTCACATCACACACACACACACACACACACACACAATACCACACTCACCTCCTTATCGCCATCACTGAAGTCGACATACGCAACTTTGCCATACTGTGAGCTCAGCTCCTGCATGTCATAACAAACAATTACCATGGTGACCAATAATCGTTATAATGTCCCCTCCCCCTACCTTCAATGTCTTAGCAGTACTAGTTCCTTCACACACGACTTTGACCAACGTGTGGGGTACAAACCCCTTGGGTTTCTCTCGGCCACTAGTGGGCGCCATGGAAACGGCAGCCTTCAGCTTTCTCAGCTGCTCCTTCTGCAGCTGTGCATACAAGCGTTTCATCTCGAGCCACTCCACCCTATCAAGAGGGAGGGACGGAAGGGTTAATGTCTCTGCTTCATGCAAATCTACTGGCATCCCTTCATTAATAATACCAACACAACAAAGAAATAGGCACCCCAAACTTTGACACCCGCTCCTTGACATACACATCAGCACCTTGCCACCTCACAACCTGCATTTCAACATGACCTTCACTAAGCCCCGCCCCCTAGCTTGGACAGTAGCCCATTACATAACCTCACTTGGACATGACTCTCACATCCAGTTCCTCAAGTCCTGGTTGCTTCTTCTTTTTCTTCCTCCCTCTCTTCCTCTTCTCTTTCTCTCCCTCTCCCTCCTCCGTCTCCCCACAGCTCGGCAGCTCGGCTGCTCTTGACTCCTCCCCCTCTGACTCCACCCTCTTCCTCTTGGCACCTGCCCCCTCATCATCACTACAATGGCTTCTCTTCACTCCTGCCACACGGCTCGAGGCCTCTTCTTTCACCACAGCAATGACCTCTTTCCCATCCTGATGCTCTTTAATTGGAAACACTACTTGGTCCGTTGTGGCACCCATGCTCCCATCCCTGTGTCCTGATGGCCCATCACTCACTATCAGCTGCCTGGACCCTGTTTTGGTGGTGACCTCTGATGTAATGCGGACATCCCCTTTACTTGTGACATCTGATGTAATGGGGATATTCCCTTCATTTATAACCTCTGATGTAATGGGGACATCCCCTTGGCTCGTGACCTCTGATGTAATGGGGACATTCCCTTGGTTTGATGTAACTGGGACTTTCCCTTCTGACATAATACAGGCATCACCATGTCCCATGACCTCTGATGTAATGGTAGTACCTCTGTCAACTGATGTAAAGGAGACCTTCCCTTCCTCCTTGGTGACTGCTTCCTCTTCACCAATATCTCTAGCAATGACCTCTTCACCAACATCCCTAGCAACGACCTCTTCACCAACAGCATCCCTAGCAACGACCTCTGACACATGCTGTTCTCTAGACTGCACCTTTGCTGTAGTGATTTCCATTCTTCCTCCTCCATCCAGTGGGTGTGGTGGTATGGACTGGGCACTACCATGTCCCTGGTGTGTCTTGAAAAACTGCATACACAAGATAAATGCATGCAGTCACATGACTGGCCTGAAAGGTCATGTGAGCATCACATGCAGTCACATGATTGGCCAGAAAGGTCAGGTGAGCATCACATGCAATTCATGAGCACATGATGCATGCACCATACGTGCACACCACAATCATCCCCTCGGCATCAGATATGATGGGTTACCATGACGACATCTTGTGCCTCCTGAGCTGTTGAGAACTCCACGAATGCAAACCCTTTGATAAAAGAAGAGGTCTTGTGTCTTGGAAGGCTTTGGAGGAGGAGGCAAGGGGAGGAGGCAAGGGGAGGAGGCAAGGGGAGGAGGCAAGGGGAGGAGGCAAGGGGAGGAGGCAAGGGGAGGAGGCATGGGGAGGAGGTGAGGGGAGGAGGTGTGGGGAGGAGGCGAGGGGAGGAGGTGTAGGGGAGGAGGCGAGGGGAGGAGGTGTAGGGGAGGAGGTATGGGGAAGAGACGTGGGGCAGAGGCAGAGGGAAAGAACAGTTATAACTGAAAGGTGCGTACCCCTCATGTGTGTTGGCTACTGCAGAACCATCAAATAAACACACACACACACACACACACACGCATGCACACACACACATGCACACACATGCACACACACACACAAACACACACACATGCACACACACACACAAACACACACACACACACACAAACACACACACACACACACACACACACACCACACACACACACACACACACACACACACACACACACACACACACACACACACACACACACACACACACACACACACACACACACACACACACACACACACACACACACACACACACACACACACAACTGTACCTAATGTACGAAATGGTTCCAAAACGTTTGAGCTGGTTCCTGACAAAGTCATGTGATGCTTGCTTGGGAAGATTCTCCTATTATACAGTGACAAGCACTTCACATAATTAAAGCCCACCAGGCTCCATCATTCCACGTGGTCACCATGGCAACCTATGGATGCCTACTCACTATGTAGATGGTCCTCATGTCCACATCAGATGAGGTGGGAAGAGGCGACACCCTCTTGACCCACTTCTTGTCTTCTGACAGCTGGAGGGGAGGTGGTAACCCATCAGGTACTCATGGTCACTACAATTCTCTGCTCAACAACTCTCCCTTATGAGTGGAGAGCATTTAACACCCACACTCCACCTTACATCTCCCCACACATCCTCTCCCACCACACATCCTCTCCCCCCACACTCACATGTCAGTGGCAATAGGTGGTCTAAATGATGGGGACGCAGAACAAATAAAATTCATCGCGCCCAAAAAAAAATTCAAGGTGACATGTATAATGTATGTAGTTAAATGTTCATGGCCGCATGCAGTGGAATAGTTTGTAACCTCAACCAATGCTATCAGTTATATTAGCATCTTTGTGAACCATGTAGTACAAAGGACTATCTTGTTAGATGAAAGTAATCGCTTCAGAGCGGAAAGCCTTCCAAGTGGACACAGTTACTGGTAGAATGGTCCCATACAATCTCACAGTCTAAGCGATCATCAAGCTCCTGCTGAATCAACACATCGAGAACTTAAAAATCTGATGGATTGCCAAACTTTGTTTGAGTAACAAATCAAGTCTCCCTTGCAGAGGTACAATGGCTATGGACACTAGCACTGCACAGTGGCTATGTACACTAGCACTGCACAATGGCCATGGACACTAGCACTGCACAGCGGCTATGGACACTAGCACTGCACAGCGGCTATGGACACTAGCACTGCACAATGGCTATGGACACTAGCACTGCACAATGGCTATGGACACTAGCACTGCACAGTGGCTATGGACACTAGCACTGCACAGCGGCTATGGACACTAGCACTGCACAGTGGCTATGGACACTAGCACTGCAAAGCGGCTATGGACACTACAGTGGCTATGGACACTAGCACTGCACAATGGCTATGGACACTAGCACTGCACAGTGGCTATGGACACTAGCATTGCACAGCGGCTATGTACACTAGCACTGCACAGCGGCTATGGACACTAGCACTGCACAGCGGCTATGGACACTAGCACTGCACAGCGGCTATGGTCACTAGCACTGCACAGCGGCTATGGACACTAGCACTGCACAGTGGCTATGGACACTAGCACTGCACAGTGGCTATGGACACTAGCACTGCACAGTGGCTATGGACACTAGCACTGCACAATGGCTATGTACACTAGCACTGCACAGCGGCTATGGACACTAGCACTGCACAGCGGCTATGGACACTAGCACTGCACAGCGGCTATGGACACTAGCACTGCACAGCGGCTATGGACACTAGCACTGCACAATGGCTATGGACACTAGCACTGCACAGCGGCTATGGACACTACAGTGGCTATGGACACTAGCACTGCACAGTGGCTATGGACACTAGCACTGCACAGTGGCTATGGACACTAGCACTGCACAGTGGCTATGGACACTAGCACTGCACAATGGCTATGTACACTAGCACTGCACAGCGGCTATGGACACTAGCACTGCACAGCGGCTATGGACACTAGCACTGCACAGTGGCTATGGACACTAGCACTGCACAATGGCTATGGACACTAGCACTGCACAGCGGCTATGGACACTACAGTGGCTATGGACACTAGCACTGCACAATGGCTATGGACACTAGCACTGCACAGTGGCTATGGACACTAGCATTGCACAGCGGCTATGTACACTAGCACTGCACAGCGGCTATGGACACTAGCACTGCACAGCGGCTATGGACACTAGCACTGCACAGCGGCTATGGTCACTAGCACTGCACAGCGGCTATGGACACTAGCACTGCACAGTGGCTATGGACACTAGCACTGCACAGTGGCTATGGACACTAGCACTGCACAGTGGCTATGGACACTAGCACTGCACAATGGCTATGTACACTAGCACTGCACAGCGGCTATGGACACTAGCACTGCACAGCGGCTATGGACACTAGCACTGCACAGTGGCTATGGACACTAGCATTGCACAGCGGCTATGTACACTAGCACTGCACAGCGGCTATGTACACTAGCACTGCACAGCGGCTATGGACACTAGCACTGCACAGCGGCTATGGACACTAGCACTGCACAGCGGCTATGGACACTAGCACTGCACAGTGGCTATGGACACTAGCATTGCACAGCGGCTATGTACACTAGCACTGCACAGCGACTATGTACACTAGCATTGCACAATGGCTATGGACACTAGCACTGCACAATGGCTATGTACACCAGCACTGCACAGCGGCTATGTACACTAGCATTGCACAATGGCTATGTACATTAGCACTGCACAGCGGCTATGACACTAGCACTGCACAGCGGCTATGGACACTAGCACTGCACAGCGGCTATGGACACTAGCACTGCACAGCGGCTATGTACACTAGCACTGCACAGCGGCTATGGACACTAGCACTGCACAGCGGCTATGTACACTAGCACTGCACAGCGGCTATGGACACTAGCATTGCACAATGGCTATGGACACTAGCACTGCACAGCAGCTATGTACACTAGCACTGCACAGCGGCTATGGACACTAGCACTGCACAGCGGCTATGTACACTAGCCCTGCACAGCGGCTATGTACACTAGCACTGCACAGCTGCTATGGACACTAGCACTGCACAGCGGCTATGTACACTAGCACTGCACAGCGGCTATGTACACTAGCACTGCACAATGGCTATGGACACTAGCACTGCACAGCGGCTATGTACACTAGCACTGCACAGCGGCTATGGACACTAGCACTGCACAGTGGCTATGGACACTAGCACTGCACAGCGGCTATGGACACTAGCACTGCACAATGGCTATGGACACTAGCATTGCACAGTGGCTATGTACACCAGCACTGCACAATGGCTATGTACACTAGCACTGCACAGCGGCTATGTACACTAGCACTGCACAGCGGCTATGGACACTAGCACTGCACTTGCATCACCAGCTGCACCACCGCCACCCACACTTCAGTTCACATGTGATTCCAGCAGCTGCTGCTGTGAATATTTGGAGGAGCTGGAGACCATCTCTGCCCCACCCCTTTCTGCCTACACCCTCCCTCCTCCCTCCCTCCCTCCCTCACACACACACACACACACACACACACACACACACACACACACACACACACACACACACACACACACACACACACACACACACACACACACACACACACACACACACACACACACAGAGTACCTGGAGAACAGAGCTATGCTCTACAGCCTGGACCACCAAGCCAAGGTCTGTTGTGATAGACTTCATCTTGTTGAAGCTGGCTATCAGCTCCAGAGCAACATCTGTTTGAATGACATCGTGATTACATCATGTTGATCCAATGCGTCACTTTATCCACACACACCCTCAAGAGGTATCAGCAAGCATACCCATGTCATACCCATGTGGCTAAAGGGTTAAGGGAATTATGTGATATGAGGGGGAGGAAGAGAGAAAGGGAGGGAGGGGTGTATATAATGTTCCATGTCTGTGAGGTCCTATGGGAGTACTGGTTACTACGACAACATATCCAGGTATAGTACCCTAAGCGTCTGGAGGTGGAGTCGAGAACATACAGGAGGCGGGGCTTAGTTAACTGTCGCATCATGCGATACGTTGTAAGCATAATTTTGCGTAGAAGTTTTTAACGCCACGAGGAACTAGCCAGAAGCTGTGTCACGCGCTCTCTAATCTGTAGCTGTTTACAAAAAAGCGCGTAGCTAGCAAATGCGTAATCCCACATGCAAGCTTACAGCCTTCAGGGTGTTGCTTGACCTTCTCTTGCAAAAACTTATCCTTAGGAAGGTTGGCGTCTCCTAGATAAAATTCCACCTGCGCAGAATAGCGAAGTACGTGAAGAGATATGGCACTCTGTGTAGCTGATAGAGCTAGGCCAATTTTAATTTCCTAACTTGCTGTTGAATTCTCTGTAGTAATCCTTTCAACCTGCGTCGCTTCACGCTGCTCTTAGCATCGCCATCTGTTACTTCCCGCTCTTCTTCCATGCAAGAGTCCTATCTAATTGAAGCGCATGGTGTATTAAATTGCGTTAATAAATAACTGGTTAAAAGCAAATGGGCGCTGATTGTATCAGAGATAGTATATAGATGATCTCTGATTGTATATACTGGTATGTACATATATGGAAGGATAATTGTCATCGTTATGCTTGTAGGGGGCGTGGCATGTGGACAAAACTTCTGTGTTGCGACTCAAATACACAGTGCGGATACAGGATTTAACATAGCAAAAGGAGAGGGCACGGGAGCACAGTGAGTTAGTCCAAAAATAATGAGGTCTGAAACATTCTTCTTGGATTTGCTTGGATGAAAGCTTTGCAGACTTCTTCTACTGGAATTCGTTCATAGTAGTGCATAGCTATTATTGCAAGATCACTGAGACGCTGCTCTTTCATGATGGACCTTGTGCATGTCTTGATTCTCTTCATCAAGCTGAAGGAACGTTCAGCCTCAGCACTTGAGATTGGCAGTGTACATCCAATTAGAAGAAGACGATGGATATTAGGAAATGAGTCACTGTCACAGGCACACAGTGCTTGGAGAAGATTATTTGGAATGGTCTGCTTTTTATTTCCATTCAACTTTCGACAGTCCTTCCCATCACCTAACTTCAGGGTAGATCAATTCCTCATTTGAACAGGTTATCTAACATTCACTAATCCAAGTGGGTAGTCGAAAGATGCATGCGTTCGAAGAATAACTTGTTGCTGCATTTCCAAAAGACGCTAAGAGAACACGAAATGTGCCGTAATTCACCACAAGTTCGGAGAACGTATCATCGAATCCATTATACGACACAAACTTTCGCCTTCTTGTTAAGTTTAAAAAAGAAGTGGATTTCAGCTGCTACGCGTGCCTGAAGCTAGAATATAAGAGATGCATTGGTTGTCCAAGTCAAAGAGAAACAAAAGAGGTAATATTAGTTTTGTGTAAGTATTCATTTTGCTGTATTTGATTACAATCATGAAAGGGTATAGAAGTGTCGTTATAGTGGAGGATTCTCCCCATTTGAAACAGATCCATGATAAATATTGTCTGCATGCTGGTTCAAGAAAACCTATGCTAGGGTAAGTAGTATTTCCATGCAATTGAAGTACCATATATCTGTGTTACTAAACAGAACAAAGTACAATGCTAAATTGAGTCATGTGTGTGTCACGCCTTATACACTGTAGGTCCAGTCATTGTACTTCTATATACCCAGAGTAGATTGAAAAGCATGTTAGCCTGCATGTGTTCCACATGCAGCTTAAGAAAACCACAACACACAATAGCTCCTTTCAGACCGTTTATAGCTGATGTGCTATTTTCCCGTATCCAGGTAGGTTTAATCACTATATGCATGCATGCTTACTTGATACAAGAAACGTTCACACATACCTGTAGATCAATATTAAAGGGGAGGGGGGCATACGCCACATAGTGGATGCAACTGGATATTACACATTGTGGATAATTGGTCTAAGTTTAATATTGTATTTCCTCTTGTGAAAAAGAGGCCAACTATGTGGTTAAAGCATTACACTACTATGTTTTTCCAGTTTTTGGTTTGCCTGCCATCATTCACAATGATAATGCATGGCAAAGAATATGCAAGCAAACCGATTGAATATGTAGTTTCTACATGGCCAGGTCATGTGCAGCTAATCAGTGGTCGTCCACGCATCCCCAGTCCCAAGGATTAGTCGAGCAGGCACACTATACACTAGAGAGAATGATGAGTGCCAAAGTTGTTGAATGTGGTGTCTCATCCCCCTCAATGGCTGCCACATAATCATTGTCAAATCTTGTATTTTTATATGCCCTAAATTTTTCTGTGTATTTTGTGTTTTTGCAGATATAATGAACACTCAGCACCAAACAAACTCCATACGAGCTAGTATTTGGCCAACCTCCTAGGGCATGTTCCTGATTGGGGGGGGGGGGGGGGGGGGGGGGGGGGCAATTTGACGAAGATGTTATGAAGCCTTGTGAGAGAGAAATTTCTGAGGAAAATGAAGAGATTGGTGCAGAGGAAGAGAAGAGGATGATGAGGAAAATAAAGAGTTTGGTCCAGACGAAAACAAGGGGGTGATGAAGTGCTTGGTGCAGAAGAAAAAGAGAGGACGATGAGGAGGTTGGTGAAGAGGAAAAAAGAACAGGATGGTCGATGTGGAAAAAGAAAAGGATGATGTGGAAAAAGAAGAGGATGATGTGGAAAAAGAAGTAGATTGTGAGGAAAATGAAGAGGTTGGTAACAATGTACACATCAGTGCCTAATTGCATGTTTTAACCTAAATAATGCTTTCTGGTTCCTTTGGATGTAGGTGGCTACATTTAAGTCAATATGGAGGGTATTGGCTACCACAGAGAAGCACTGGTCTGTTCGCTAGAGTGCAGACAAAGAATATTTTTTAAATGCCAAGAGGATGATGGTAAATACAACCTTCAGCACAAAATTAAAAGTGTTACATGTAGGAGATTTTGTTACTGTGAGAATTCCGTGCATTGATAGGACCCACCCAAATAGTAAGACTGCCTTGCATAATTCAGTGTACAGGTAGCTGGAACGGCTTGTGGGGTACTTAGACAACATGCATAACCTGGGGTTGTACCCTAAGTCTCAAAAGGCGACTGGGGGTGGAGTGGAGGCTTAGCAGCTGTACATGAGGACTCATTGTCCGCTCAAGATATGACGTGTATACGTATTATCATCGTCTGGGAATGGATCGACGTTATCTCGTTGATCTTATCGTTGTGCATGCATTGCAAGTGTAATAACCGTACCAATCATTGTTAAAATCTGCTCATTCGTGCTTCACACTCATTATATAATACACCCTATGATGTAGTACCTGTTGTGCGCATGTGCGTGATACCGATAAATAATAATCAAGTTATAACACAAGCGTGGTGGAAGCCGCCCAGTATAGTGAAATAAACACAAACCGCTGGAAATGTGCTCAGTTTCCACTGCAGAAGTGACGCC
This sequence comes from Ephydatia muelleri, assembly GCA_013339895.1. Taxonomy (NCBI): domain Eukaryota; kingdom Metazoa; phylum Porifera; class Demospongiae; order Spongillida; family Spongillidae; genus Ephydatia; species Ephydatia muelleri. Next base: position 51,436 of record JABACO010000110.1, read on the forward strand.
GCTTCTCGCCGCGGAGAAATCCAAGAGGCCAACGGACGTCGGCGAGTTCAATGTCCGCTACCAGTGCTTTCGCTACAGGGGGCCCGCGCTCCTCCTCGTGTGGAACTTCACTATCCTCTTCATCGTGGTCTTCATGGAGGCGGCCCTGTACGATAGGGTCAAGGTGTTCGTGGGGCCCATGGTCACAACGGTCCTGCTGTACAGGTTCAACTACATCTGCTTCTTCCTCTACCCGCTGGCGGGACTGGCGGCGGACCTGTTGTGTGGGAGGTACACGGCCATCATGCTTAGCGTGGCCATCAGCATAGGCTTCTTATTCGTAGGCGCCGTGATGTCACTGATGATCGAATACCACCTCCTGCTCAATGCGGGGATAATGATAGCCCTCGCTGTCGTCATTTTGGCAGTACATAGCTTCTTCCAAGCCAACGCGCTGCAGTTTGGGGCCGACAACCTCCAGGACGCATCTTCGGAGGAGCTTCGATCTTTCGTCTACTGGTTTGTGTGGGTGTACGCTCTGGCGCAACTACCAATCGTGGCGGTCTTCCAAAACCAGTACATCATGATCGGGTCGGAATGGAGAGACATCGAATATGCTTTTCTGGCCTTTGCCACCGCGGTACTGTTGGGCGGGGCTCTGCTGCTGCTGGTGTGCCACTTCACGTGCTTCAAGCTATCCGCCTGGTTCATCCGCGAACCCCCGAGCCGTAATCCCTACATCACCGCTTGTCGGATTCTACTCTATACCAAGAAGAACAGCGTCCCAGTGAATAGAAGTTCTTTAACTTACTGGGAAGACGACATGCCTCCAAGAATGGACGTGGCTAAGACCAAATATGGCGGTCCGTTCTCCGACGAAGAGGTGGAGGATGTGAAAACGTTAATTGGAGTTTCTATGGTTTTGCTAAGCTTGGGTACTTTTGGATACATGCAGGTGGTGGCTATACCACATTGGGCATTCATTCGTCATGTGGGTGTGGACACTGGATTCAAGCTGGTCTCCACATTTCTCGCATCTCCTGTGTTTTTATCTGTATTTGTTATTCCAATCCAAGAGCTACTCAACAGGCTATTTTCTCGACGTCTCTCCATGCTTACTAAATTGAGGGTTGCCGTAGTGATCTATGTGATCAGCACGGGCATAAACCTGCTCGTCGATGCTGTGGGGCACTACCTGGCCCATAATTTGCAGTGCATGTTTACAGCAGAGACTGCTGAAGGACTGCTCAGTAGTGTCCATCCCTTCATCCTCTTCGTCCCTGCGTTGCTGAGCAGTGTGGCCACAGTGACCATCGACGTGACGTCAATGGAGTTTATTATTGCCCAGTCGCCCTATTCCATGAGGGGGATGCTGATTGGGCTGTTCTTCTTCTCGCAGGGAGTGTTTGGTATTATTGCTTCTCTCTCCATTTTGCCGTTTGACTTCGGAGATGCTGAGTTAGGCCTCAGTTGCTGCTCCTTATATTACATAATCAACTTTGCCCTGGTGTTCTTAATGTCAGCCATTTTTTGGCTTGTTGCGAGAAAATATCGGCTCAGAAGACGAACTGAAGTCATCAATGAATACCAGATGGTGGAAGAGCACTATAGTCGGAGAGTAGACCAAATCAGATCACATGAAGGCTCTATGCACTGAATAGCCAAGGTGTTGTTTTATTACTGGAAGGTATTCATGGCTTCTTGCATGAATTATATTAATACACTGTCAGGTAGCGCAGACCATGTGCTGCTAGTTATATAACCATTTAACATCCTTTAATTCAGAGTGACTATTTCAGTGTCATATTTTTACTTGTTGTGTTTCTTGTCTTCTCTGATTTCTATCATTAAGACGGTACTAATCATATTGAAAAACGGCAATACATCGAGAGGACATTCTTTCATTATAAGTCGAAAATATTTTCCAATTGGGTCAATGAATAGAAAAATATCGGGAGATCATAATGATGTGTATATTTCATTTGCACTGAAAGGAAAAGTGCTAGAAATTGTCAAAGAAAAGTATAAGTAGTACTTGCGGTTCCGGTATTACGTAAGTCATGTAATACGTCATGACTAGTTAACTAATAAGCACCATTTCGGGGACGCGTATCGTGGGCGGGTATCTTCGTGCCTACATACATAGGCCTACATGGCTGCAATAAGGTCTGTGCAACTAGATCCTCCCTCCTGCATCGCACGCGTTTTCACGGCGGCTTCTCGCGTAACCATTTGTGGAAATGCGTGTTAATCGGAGGTGGCAACTGAGCTCACCTCATGTCTGTAGTCTCGTATCCAGACCCACCATGACGTAAGTGTTTATCGCTTTACAGTATAAACACTACGACAGTGTTTACTGTAAGCGATAAACACTTACGTCATGGTGGGTCTGGGTACGAGACTATCATGTCTGCATGTCTCTGATCAGAAAACGCACATCCAATCCTGCATGGCACGCTCCTACTAGTACCCTGAACTGTAGAATGAACTGTACTCTTATATTTGTTTAGTCTGTTTACGTACATGTATAAAGTGGCCACACGTACACCTAGTTGTGCGTGGCCCGACCTTCGCGTTTCCGACAAACGCGCGAAGGTCGGGCCACGCCCAACTAATGTCGCGTGCTGTGCTACACCAGACTAGCCTGAAAGTGTACTGAATTGTATAGACCTATTGTTTGTATAGCACCATGCATCAAACGTCGAAACTAGTCGATAAGACTCGATATTTCGCATGCCGACGGTGTGATTACGCGTCCAGTTGTGCAGCAGCTTTTACGCAGAAGCTCGCTCACTCTTTCAGTACAGTTCACAGCCCTCACGCAGATTTTTCCCCTAAAGAACAGAAGGTTGAATCAATTGATACACTGAGAGTTGTGTAAACTTACCGCGGCTTACAGTTGTGGCTAGATAAGAACTTCACTGTATGGCATTGGCAAGTGGGTACACGGTAGCGTTGTGTAAACTTACCACGGGTGCAGACCTTACAGTTTGTTGGCTAGATAAGAGCCCCCGCGTTTAGGTATACACAACATGCAGCAAGTATAAAGGTGAAACGATCGCTCCTTTGTGGCAAGAATGGAAGATGTACACTACATGTTTTTTATACATCAGTTTTGACGTTGACTTTGTGCACAGATAGAACTCTCGATTGGCAGAATTAACAGCGCACCGGCACGGCTGGATTAGCGTCTCGACACACAAATTATCAACATAATGCAGGCTCTCAAGCGATTTGTGTATTTTACAAATAAAGTAGATCTGTCTTGTACATGTCTGTCGGAGAGAGAGGTGCTATCGTTATCTAACAGAAATTGTATGGTCTGCACCCGTGGTAATATTAAACCACCAATCTGACACTTGACCACTGCAAATGTAACCATGAGATGGATATTGAGCACTCGCACAACAGCCTAGCAAGGTCTGTTCTAAAACAGCTTCTCCCCAGCCTACTATGCTAGGTCTCTTCTCCAACGTCTCTTCTACAACAGCCTCTCCTCTCCTACACCATGGTAAACTTGTACACAAAAGTTGTGGCAATTTCCATTTCTTATAACTATGAACAGAAAGGGTTACAACTTTTGCTACCCTCTAAAACTCTTCTACACTATCTAACGAACAGAATAGAAGTGTATGTTGTCTTGAAGAAGTTGGGGACCATTTTAAATTTGTTTACTAAACAGCATTAGTTGAGTATAACACCTATAGTCTGTAAATCAGTTACGTGTATTTTTATAGCCTCCATTTTTAATGACATTTGTGTATGTTGCCATAACTATACATAGATGGACTTTGTCACGTGCTAGACACTCCCAGGTATCAATCATAGTGTCACGTGCGCTTGATCAATTGCGCACATTTGCTTGCTAACCTGTAATATCTCATGTAGCTTGTAGGACCGGGGTTGTGTAGAAACTGGGTACGACGCTAGGCTGACTAGTGGTGAATTAACTGGGTCACTTGCTTGTACTGTGAGTTGTGTGTGTACCAAGGGTATGGAATGTCATATTTTCATTTATGGTCCCAGAATTTTGGACGGTTACAAATTTTGAAATTGCCTACATCTGAACAGTAGTATTGATGGGTAACAAATTTTATAATAATCAAGTTTGTAAAAATGCCATACATTCTCTACGGAACATACCGCGGATGAAATCCGAAAACATATCCAGAAATCGCCCATACATCAGCGGTTATGTTTTCGGATTTCATCCGCGGTATGTTCCATAGAAAATGTATGGCATTTTTACAAATTGACCTCTTTTTGTTCAACGTACATCTTCGGGATACTTCCCATTAACTTTGTAGCCATACGCTTGCTCAAGTAGATCATCTTCTGACTCAGATTTGCTAGACATGTATAAAGCTCATACCATGTACCATACTATGGAAGGGTTTTAGATTAGGATACTCATCTTTCCTAACTCACCCCATATGAATCGGGCATCATATCCGATTATGGATATAACAGGTATCTTTATTCTTGGTGTTAGCCTCATTGCCAGGTTACATTCATTTTGAGTAATACCCCTGTAATATGATTATATGCATAACTTTCCAATTATCAGCATATTTATCTTCTTTCGTGAATGGTTTACCACATGCCCAGCATTCTCTTGCTGCTTCTTTCATTTTATACAACTCCTTCGTTTTTATTAGAGGTTTTACAGTCTTATATAATTCTTGCACTTCTTTCACATGCTCATCTAGAAATTTCAGAAATTCTTTTACCTGTTTTCTCCTCTATATAATATTGGTCCCTTGATTTCCCCTGTGGCATATATTCTTATTCTTGCAAAGCTATTTGCTTCCTGCGCAGCTATAATAACTGTTTTCTTTTTTATTGTTATCTGGAAGTAGTGTGTTAAACGCCTCGAAATCCGCGATATACTTAACGGGCACTGGCATCTTATTCTTCCCATTCTTAATAGTTAATATTGATCCTTCTTTTGGCATCTCTATCGCTTGATTAGCTTCATCAATTCCTGCGCATTTTGTTAAATGCTCATAAAGAACCTTCTTACTTCCACAAACTTTCATGCACCTCCTACATGGATATTTCTTGCATCTGTGCTCATTATAATGATAACATATTTTAGAGAAGTCTTTGACTCATACATAGTGAGAATTACCATCCTCCTTCAATCAACTTCCCGATATTTTATTTCTTCACTATCATTCATGCGCGATGAAACATATAGTGGCCACACAGCTTTCTTATCATAATAATAAACACATAAACTGATATCATTATTCTGATTCTCAAACCTTTCAATATCCTCAATTTCCGCTGGATAATTGATGGCTGTAAAATTTAGATTACTCTCAAATGGGATATACTTTGTTACTCTATCGGGATTATCCTCATGCAGGAGGGTAAAGCGCAGTTAATATGGTCCACTTAAAACATTGGTTATCCTTATTCTTTACAATAATCACGCTTCTTGGTGGAACATAATCTGGCGTTTTAAAATAAGAGGACCCCTTAAATGGAAAGTATGATGAGCAAGTTAAAGTGGCCTTCGTTGTGCAAATGTAAATCCATCCAGAAGCAGTGGCGGTAAAATCATCAACATCCTTTTGTAAATCACTAATTAGCATTGTTATGCTCTTATCAGTATCACGCTTATTTTTAATCAGTAAATCTTTGAATGAAAATAGCTCAACTAGCTTGATCTCACTTTCTTCACCCTTCGGTGATTCTTTCCTGAATTCACATTCCATACTTAGTCTAACTTTTATGGCCTTAATTGTATTGCTCAAACTCAGTCTCCCTGCTAAAATTAGCTTCATATCTTCTAATAATACCCTGTTCGCTAGTTAATCTAAAGATTCGTATCTCAGTAAGAGGATTAAATTATTTTTTAGCTTTCGGCGTATAACTCGAAGCCTTAGGGATTGGCCTATCCATCAGACTTAGCTATCAATTTAGGTTTTATCCTCGGATGATCAATTAACTGAACATCCACATTATTCCGCATATAATTAATTTGATTCTTTAATCGATCCCTCACTTCAGATGGGATTTTTGTATCACTTACTAGCGCTTCTAGCTTATCTAACTCTGCGCTCGTATCCGTATTCGCTATCATATACCTTAATAATTTTCTTGTCTCTATTTTGGTAAAACGCGGTCCTTGATTCGGACTATTTTTATCTGAACCTGCGTCAGCAGGTTCAATATAGGATTGATTGAGGAATGATGAATGTCATTAAAAATTTTAAATCGCGTCGGGAGGGACAACGGAGAAACGGATCACTTATCTCTTTGCAGCAATCGAACGACAACATTAAGATCTACGTTTTGATGCTAGTTTCATTTCATAAAACTATGCGCTTCTAGACAAACAAAGAACCTGTTTCTCGTGCCCATGCCCAAAAAAATTGTTGGTCGTCGTCGTCGTCGTCGTCTTCCTTAGGAAGGTATAACTCGAGCTACGAAGGGTTTTAAAGAACGGCAATAGTACCAATCTCTTCAGAATTTACCGGCACGGTGCCCCTTAAGGTCATATAGATGCATATCACATCTACCAAAAGTAGCAAGCATAATATAGGAATTAATTTTAAATAATGATGTATTTAATAATGTTATACAGTATAAATGCTCCAACCTGCACTAAATTTATTTGGTGTTCCTATCGCAGTTTAATAGTCATTACTTACTTTTGTTAGTGAAGTTGTTTTTTTTTTAATGCCTTCGCGTAATCGAAAGAAGAGATGTAAGCAACGAGCGGAATACCTCCAAAAACGAGAAGATATTTTATCACAAGAGAACAAGGCTAAAGCTCGAGAGCGCTAAAAGGCCGACCCTGAAAAGAAGAAGGCCTCTCTGTACGCGACACCTACAACGCAAATGCTGTATCTAAGCGTGCTGCTAAAAGGCAGCGATATCAAGAGGACGTCGAGGAGAACCGTGCTGCTAAAAGGCAGCGATATCAAGAGGGCGTCGAGGAGAACCGGGCGGATATACAGGGGCAATTCAGCTACCATTAAGGCAGCTAGAAGGAGTCGGTATTGGACTACCACCCAAAGGTATGTTATAAATAGCATGCTGTATGTATCATTTAAAGTCTAAGGGCTGCCGCTAATGTAAGTTGCTCATGGCTTCCTGTCATCCACACATTAACACATTTCTTGTACGCTTGCATGCATATTATCAGATGTACAGTAAGGCTTCCCAGTTCCCTGGTAAAGGTCAATGTTTGTACAAAAGTTATTTGTGCATGCATCTGTGTCTGTTACATTGTACATTAGTTATCTGATGTTGAAAGAAAGGACTACACACGTGTGTATAGTACACGCATCCACCCCTTGCTGCAGCTGTGTTTAATTGTTATCAGATGTACAGTAAGGCTTCCCACAAGTAAAAGTTCCCCCATGTACATGTAAAGGGTCAATCTTTGTTGTTTTAAAGGTCCACTACACGTGTGTACAGAAGTGTTACCCAAAATTGAGTTGCATGAAAATGAAATCATTCATGTAATGCGCAATTGGTGAAATGTTTTGATACATGTATAAGGCATAATGTATGGTAAAATAAAAGTACTGCAACCCTATCTTCTCCCATATAGTTACTCCCTGTTTGAGCCCAACTCTCGCACACTAGCAGAGTATGGAGTGAGGCTTGAAAAAGCAATTCTTAGGGATAGTGAGCTTCTGAGTGAAGTAAACAATGCTTTTTGCAATAGCCATCCATTGCTAGCTCAAAAGGTTGTTACAGGATCTGCCCGTGCAGCAGTAAGTAAGATTAGTGCAGATGCATTACTTGCTAAAGCACTCAGTGTACGAAGATCACAGGCAGGGTCACTGCTAAAACTATCCGTAAGGTTAATGCAAAGAAGTTGCAAGAGAGTGATATTTTAGTCGGGCATAGGTTTCTGGGGCTGAACCTTACTTCTTTGATAATTCGTACACTCACACAAAACAGCATGGAGCCATTCCAGTAGACCTCAATGGTAGGTGTGTAGTGGCAGAGGAGATAAAGGACAGGGATAAGGTCACCATGCGCCCTTTGAAATGGAAATGTACAAATGAGTGTCGCAAGCTCACTAGTGAAGAAGTAGCAATAGTGTTAAAAACAAATTCATTGTTCCAAAAGTCCATTGAAGACCTCAGAGCTGGGCTTGATGCTCTTGATTCAGGGTGTGGTCATTTACAAAAATAAATTTCCATATAGGCCTAGTGGCAGAAGCTAGATAGTTAACAGCACAATATATCAGATGTGCTAATTTCAACACCACTGCACCTGCATGCACCTCAGGTCATGTGATTGGATGAAATTCTACCAATAGAATTTTAGCACACCTACACACACACACACTCCACCCCTCCCCCTCAGTATGTGATGGCATGCATGAAAAGGCGACCAATCAGTGAATGGACGGATGAAATTAGACCAATAGAATTATAGCACAGCTAGAAAACGTGGCTGTGCATGTATACCGGTATAAAACGACCCGTAGAACAGCACATTTCTCTCTTGAAAAAAATTCAAAGGTAAATACTACATTTTTTACAAGTTGTTTCAATACTCTGTCTGTCACGTAGATGGCTGAAGAAGTCGGGAAAGATTTTTTTGATGACTCTGAAGGAGAGGAGGTCAAGGAAGCACATACATCCTCCTTCATCACAACTTCTGCCCCCGCCAGCGCTAGCCTCACCACCAGCAGCAGCGCTGCCCCGCCAGCGCTAGCCTCACCACCAGCAGCAGCGCTGCCCCGCCAGCGCTAGCCTCACCACCAGCAGCAGCGCTGCCCCGCCAGCGCTAGCCCTACCACCAGCAGCAGCGCTGCCTCCGCCAACGCTAGCCCCACCACAGCAGCAGCGCTGCCCCCACCAGTGCTAGCCCCACCACCAGCAGCAGCGCTGCCCCCGCCAACGCTAGCCCCACCACCAGCAGCAGCGCTGCCCCCGCCAGTGCTAGCCCCACCACCAGCAGCAGCGCTGCCCCCGCCAGCGCTAGCCCCACCACCAGCAGCAGCGCTGCCCCCGCCAACGCTAGCCCCACTACCAGCAGCAGCGCTGCCCCCGCCATCGCTAGCCCCACCATCAGCAGCAGCGCTGCCCCCGCCAGCACTAGCCCCACCACCATGGCCAGCAGCAGCGCTGCCCCCCCCCAGAGCTAGTCCCACCACCACCAGCAGCGCCCCTCCCACCGCCAGTACCAGTTCTGCCCCCGCCACCCGCATGGCCATACCCAAGGCGGGGGGGGGGGGGGGGGGGGGGGAGAAGAGGAAGAGGAGGGAGAAGAGGCCGAGGAGGCGGCAAAATAATTAATTATATTAAAAACAATTATACATACCATTTTTAATTAATTATGTGTTCGTTAATTTATTACTTTTCATTATTAAAGTCGTATTGTAAAAACAAAGCGTTTATAAGTTCTTTGACACGGAGAAAAAAAAACTTATGAAACAAGTAAATAAAAACATTCTCTAACGAGAAAGTTGGTGGGCATATAGGATTGACAATGTTGGTGTAAAAAGCACGGAAACAAGTGTGACAGAAATGTTACTGGAAAATTGAAATAGGCCTATATTTAGCCCATTTTCTCAGGTGTGCGCTGCCTAAATGTGACTGGGCTAAATATAGGCCTATTTCAATTTTCCAGTAACATTTCTGTCACACTTGTTTCCGTGCTTTTTACACCAACATTGTCAATCCTATATGCCCACCAACTTTCTCGTTAGAGAATGTTTTTATTTACTTGTTGAAAAGAGTTCTTATGGGTTCTATTTTGTAAACAGCCGATGCTTAGTCAGTCAATTCATAGTAGTAGTAAAAGGGTATTTTTCCAGAATCTTTTATTTCTCTACACCTCAGAATGGACCTGCTTCAGCACATGGCCCTCCAACCTATTCTCCCATCTTGTTATAGTTAGTTATTCTTATTTCAATGTTTGCATTGATATTGTCTCATTGTTATTGTGTAGTTATTTATATGAGACTATAGTAAGCTATAGTGTGGGGGCTTTTCATTTCGATTGGCATATTCACATGGGTATTTTATGATTAGATAGTTGTGATTTATTTGATTGCATGGTGAGCTATATTTTAGCGCTCTTTATTTTACTTTTCATTGTGTTGTTATATCATTATTTATTCATTCTTGTGATTAGAGCGCTAGAAAGAGAAATATTTTATTTTTATTATGATAAATGATTTCTTATACTATGAATAGATTGTAGGGACTGGTGAGCTATAGTGTGGTGATGATTACATTTCATTATAAAGTAGATATTGATATCATTGAAGTATATCAATATTTTCCTGTTCGTGATTTACTTTGTTTTATAATGATGAATATTTTGTTTGGTTTTATTTTATGTTTCTTTACAAATTGAGATACTTTATTTTATTCATTATTATTAAATGTCTAGTGAGCTATTGCTGGGGGTTTTATTTTTCATTTCATTATGAAATACTGATACTCATAGATCGATGGGTATTGATATACCACTAATAGCGATATAATTTGATTGACTAGTGAGCTATAGTATAGGGCCATTTATTTTTCATTTCTATAATTCTTATTTATAGATAGAAGTAGATCATATTGATTCTGATTTATTTTGTGATGTAATTGTTTTATAAATTGTTTATCATTATTTTTCATTTCATTGTGAACATTAGATCCTTATTGATATATGGATATAGATGGGTATCGATGCAGATCTATTTCATCGACTAGTGAGCTATAGTATGGGGGCTTTTATTTTCCATTTCATAATAGAGAAAGTATTTTTATTGATAAAGTATTCCAAACAGTTTTATTCAGTTGCTTCTATCCTATTGTGTAGTCCTATTTATTTTGCATTTCCTGATGAAATTAGTTCATAATATATTTGATAAAGGGTGGTGAGCTATATGATGGGAGCTTTCATTTCACATTTCCTTATAAAGTATTGAATCTTATACTTATATGGGTATCGATATGGGGGTTGATTGCCTTTCATTTGATCGACTAGTGAGCTATAGTGTAGCAGCCTTTATTGTAGATTTCATTATAAAGTAATGATTCTTATAGTTAGATTGGTGTATTTTAGTTGTAGTTATTGAAACATATTACTGATGAGGTGTAGTTGGGGTGCTTTCATTTTTCACTTCTTTATAACGTTGGGATTCTTAGTGTTATATTGATATGGATAAGATATATTTGAGAGACTAGTGAGCTATAGTGTAGGAGCGTTTATTTTCCTTTTGGGTATGAATGGGGATGCTTCACATCCTTGGCTAGCATTTATATTCATTTATTTATTTATTTATTTACATTTAGATAAAGAGAGACCATACTAATGAAGGGGTATGATGCTTGACTTACCGGCATTCTTTTATCACATATTTGACTGATATGCAGATCCACTTCAAACTGATTTTCCACATAGTTAGAGATACGTTTCTTTCGCCTATTTATATACATTTCTTTCACAAACAAATGAGCTGTCGAATCCTTCCCACTGACCCCTGAGTAGTGGGAGTCCAATAGTATCCGAATAGGTAGTGATAGAATGTATTCATTGACTACTAAGTAGTGAGATATAGTTAGTAGCACTAACATATTTTCCCAGATGCGTAGCGAGTCGTTTTGTAGCGATATCTTATCTGGTGCCTCTATTTGGAGTGGGCCATGTGCAACAGTAGACTCATTATGACCTGTAGTGATGAAAAAGTGTCGGTGAGCCAAAAAAAATTCTTTTAATACTACTGTCGGTTTGGTCAAGAGATGCTTGAAGAAGGTCATAGGTAATGCGAGGTTAACATTTGATGAACTATATTTACAGGTTATTGTGGAGGTGGAAAGAACTCTCAACTCCAGGCCACTTACATACCTCTCAGCTGACGATCTGGATGAACCACTCACTCCAGCGCACCTGCTCACAGGACGTCGACTTCATGGATCTGACACACACGTATCATCAGAGTTGGATCTGGACTTCGTTGCGTCAAGTACTCATTCTGATGTTACTTCACGAATGAAGCATCTTCAACTCATTCTGCAACACTTCCGGAAACGTTGGAAGAACGAGTATCTCGTTCATTTGAGGGAAGCCCATCGATTCTCCACCAACAAGACAAAGGGTATGGCAAGATTGCTCTTGATATTGTCCTAGTGCATGACGATAATCATTCCAGAACGTTTTGGAGATTGGGAAGGGTGGAGCAGCTCATCCAGGGCAGTGATGATCATGTAAGAGAAGCAGTGATTCGTGTGTCATCCACTGCACAACAACCAATTAACAGATACACTGTGCTGTACTACCTGGGATGTACTGTGTTACGGCAGTGGACGTGTACCAATGGCTGAGAGAGGTGTGTTCCACAAGACTGATAAATGATGGACCAGTTATGCTTGGAGGTCATGGAGTGATAATCCAGATAGATGAGTCCCTCTTCAAGCATGCATAAGCCTAAGGTAGTATTTTTAATGACCAATTTAAATATGTATTCCTATTGCTGCAGTACCAACAAGGTAGACGTGCTGAATATGAACAGTGGGTGTTTGAGATGGTGGACACCTCTCACACCCCTTCCTTGGGGTAAATGCAGTTGCAATTGGTTGACAGCAGGGATGCTGCAACACTCCTTCCCATAATCAGAGCAAGCACACAATATCCACTCTGATTCATAGGCAGGATATCTACCCTATACACACCATCAATTGGTTCGTCCCGGGAAGTGTATCTGTTAATTGGTTGTTGATTAAGATAATGAAATTCAGCTCATTAAAAATGCATAGGGGGCCCGTACGTTCATGCTGAATCAAGAGATCGAGAACGATAGAATGCCATAATCATGTTGAGTGCTTCCCCTGAATTTGTTTGAGTAACAAATCAAGTCTCCCTTGCAGAGGCTTCAAACTTGTGCTACTAGCATTGTGCAGTGGTGTGACAGTGGGTGTGTCTGCTAGCATTGTACAGTGGGTGTGTCCACTGGCGTTGTACAGTGGGTGTGTCCACTGGTATTGTGCAGTGGGTGTGTACATGCACTCACATCACCAGCTACATCACCCCGCCATCCGTTTTGCCTCGCTTTAACCACACCCACACTTTGGTTCTGGACATACCATACATGTGCAGAAGCTATTACCTATTTAGCACTTACTGCAATAAATGATGATGTCATTGCACAGTGGGTGTGTACGTTAGAGCTAATGACACTGTGTCTTCACTATGCTTATCACCTGTTGGGACACCCCTACCTGATCAGAGGAACTGGAGACCACCCCCACCCCCTTTCCACCTACACCATCCTCCTCCCTCCCTCACATACCTGGAGAACAGAGCTATGCTCTACAGCCTGGATCACCAAGCCAAGGTCTGTTGTGATGGACTACATCTTGTTGAAGCTGGCTATCAGCTCCAGAGAATCTGTTTTGAATGACATCATCACATTGCGAGAAATTTCGGACGCTCATGAGCAATTCCTGGCCAATTTTGCAAACGTCCGTCACATTTCCCGCGCACGCGTCCATAGAAATGTATGGGGTAAAGTTCATTTTTGAATACCATAAATCAGGGAAAGTTGCTATTTAAGTTTGAAAGAAGCACCATGATGGATAACATGATAAGCTATCACTCTGCCAGGTTGATGGAATTTTCAGCCACTGCTGCGAGGTTCCTCATAAGGATTAGTACTCCTCCATAGAGATGTATGGAAAATTGCTTTTTATAATGATTTTTTATCACTGTTCTTTATTGTTACTCTGAATGTAAGATGGGAAGGTATTGTTTGACTCATTTCAGATGATGCTACTATGATCAAGGTAACTTTCTACCAGGTTGTCATGCCCATAGGCTTCTTCCCCTGGGTTCCTGGGGCACTTTTGGTCATGAGGGTACCTAGTTCAGTTGAATAATTAACAAACGCCCGTGACAGTAAATTGGGGCGTTCAGTTCTGGCCGCGTTGGAAGTAAGGAACTTAACTGCACGCAAACTTGGTATGTTCTTAGTTTGGGACTATATAGGAGCGCATGTTTTTGGTTCGATACTAAGCCGATTGAAGTTTATGGTCTGTCAAACGCGGAGTAGTCCTAGGTCTATTCGATAAACACGATACGTATTAAACTACGTGTGCTTGTTTTCTGAAAAACTAAGGCATCACTGAAGGCTAAGTGTATAAGTTAAGTAAGGCCACTATAGGCCTATAGCTTTTTATATTCGACCACGTGGTGGGGCTATGAGTATGACAGCTGGGAAATCAACGTCCTTTTTCTGTTGCTACTTTTCCATATGCGTGTGTGCATATCCACATTTGTCAATGTGGTCGTTCTATATAGAATTCGAAGCGGACAATCACAAAATGGTATATACGATACGGGGCGACAGGGACAAGCCATATAAGGACAGTGCCCAATTATAATCACGTGGCGACGACTTATGGCTACGTAACTTCCCTTCAACCTTGGATGTGTTCTTTTGGCTCCCTCTGCAGTGGCGGATCTAGGAGCGCGCGATCTCCTCGTCCGGGTTACTAGGAACTGACAGCGACCTTCCAGACCCCCTAGCTACTGAAAGCTATTATCTATGGCACAACACACACACATACAACACACACACACATACAATACACACACACACACACACACACATACAACACACACACACACACACACACACACACACGTACACACACACACATACAACACACAGCACCCACTAACTCATAACATGTTCCCTTCCAGATCATGATCCACACCTCCTACTCTGGCAGCACATACAACACGCAAGAGGACATATCCGATGCCTCAGTGCTCCTGAACAAGTTCAACACAGGAGATGGCCAGGGGAAGGTGTGGGATGGCTACTGTTTGGCACACCTCTTCACCTATTGGGTGCTCTCCAATGGCCTCCTAGGGCTGAGCAACATAGCCAGTCCCAGTGCAACCACCACTGGAGAGATATGCTCAACCAGTGAGTCGTAGGGAATGAGTGTGGAAGAATTGAAAGTGGGCATTCAATGGAAAAAGAATAGAAAGAATTGCACAGAAGTGTTAGAACTTGCAATGGAATAAAGAAGAGGCATTGGGGGTGTGTGTTCCTTCTAAGGTTAGAGGGATGGCTTGAGTTTATTTGTTTTTTTTGAGAGGGGAGGCTTGTTTTTCCTTGGATTGATGGAGGAGGGAATTTGTTTCTTCCAAGGGTTGAGGTGGGCCCATTTCTTCTGGGGGGTTGAGGGGCTCACTCCACACCTCCACAGGCTTCTTCTCCAGCTCATCTGGGACCCGAATCATCTACAACAAGCTTTGAGCTCGTACACCTCATCCTTCAATCCCCTGGTCTTCGTGGAGGAGGTGCTGGTGACTGGACACGAGATTGGCCACAGCTGGGGCAGCTACCACGATCCCGCTACCACTCCCTCCTGCAGCAATGTGTTCATCATGAACCAGTATGCACAAGATGGATCACAACCCACTCACAAGGTTGGCCCAAAAATTAGCATTGGGATAGAGTTCAAATGGGGAGGGGAGGGGGGAAGGGAGGGAGGCCAGCAAGTTAACACTTAAGGTGTTATAATCATCAAGTCACCTGCAATAATATGGGCAGAAGAACAGTTTTTTTTGGTTGCATTTAATAAAAGAGTTAGTGAAGGAGCACTGCTTTGGGCGTTTCTACCTGACATGGCTGTGTTAGTGGTCTGGGGCTGGCTTTGTGCTCTAAAAGATGGGTTTTTTCCCTGTTGGCTTTAGATGTTCTCCAACTGCAGTAGAACCAGCATTGGGGCTGTTCTCAGTGCCAAGGCCCAGAATTGCTTCACAGGTTAGTGTCTTCCTCTCTCAAGGCCTTTCCCCCCACCCTTTGTTATGTGCCTGTGTGTGTGTGCCCTCCTCCCTCCCTCCTCCCTCTCTCCTCCCTCCTCCCTCCCTCCCTCCTTCCCTCCCTCCCTCCAGTTCGTGGGACGGGGGTATGGATTATGTGGTGACCTCAGGGGAACAGTGTGATACTGGACTGCTGGGAGACACCTGATGTACTGATGCCTGTCAGCTACGCTCAACGGCCATGTGCAGGTGTAGTGCTCGACTTGTGTGCATTTGTTCGTGTGAGGTGTGTGTGCGTGTGCTTACATGTGTATGCATTGTGTATGTGTGTCTGCATGTATGTATTTGCAGTGTGTCTGCATGTATGTATGTATGTATCTATGTATGTATGTATTTATGTATGTATGTATTTGCATGTTCATCTATGTATGTGTTATGTGTGTTGTGTTGTGTACATGTGTATTACCTGTGTGTGCGTATGTATGTATGTATGTATGTATGTATGTATGTATGTATGTATGTATGTATGTATGTATGTATGTATGTATGTATGTATGTAATGCGTGTACATGTATATAATTTTTCATGCATAGGTGGTTTGGGGCATGTGTAGAAACATTTTCAACTGCTCAGTATCCTGGGCTGAGAGGTAGACAATGCAGCTGCAAATTTAACACAAATGAAGGCCACACAGCTTTTAGAATCGGGTTTTAAGGGGGTTAAGCTTTGCAGTGACTTTTGAAGCTTGTACAGGGTAATGGTTGGTATCTTGTACCTCTGCAACATGTGCTTGTGCTGCTGTTTTTAACTATTGCTATGCCAAACACCACAACCCCACTCCACCTCCTCCCCAACACTCAGATCTTTACCTGTATTCCTACACTGGATTCCCACCTTCAACATTCATCTTTGCAATAAGAATGGTGGGGGCCACCAAGGTACTCTAGACTACACCATGACAATGTGGAAAACAATGCTCAAGAGATGGTCAGCCATTTGGTTGTGCTGTACTGTTCCCCTTGCTCCGCATCACGCTCCCCTCCTTCCTGTCACTGTCCCCTCCTTCCCATCACTGTCCCCTCCTTCCCATCACTGTCCCCTACCTTCCCATCACTGTCCCCTCCGTCCTCTCCTTCCCATCACTGTCCCCTTCTCCCCATCACTGTCCCCTCCTCCCCATCACTGTCCCCTCCTTCCCATCACTGTCCCCTCCTCCCCATCACTGTCCCCTCCTTCCCATCACTGTCCCCTACCTTCCCATCACTGTCCCCTCCGTCC
This sequence comes from Ephydatia muelleri, assembly GCA_013339895.1. NCBI lineage: Eukaryota > Metazoa > Porifera > Demospongiae > Spongillida > Spongillidae > Ephydatia > Ephydatia muelleri. The sequence goes on from JABACO010000110.1 coordinate 68,446, forward strand.
TCTCCTTCCCATCACTGTCCCCTCCTTCCCATCACTGTCCCCTACCTTCCCATCACTGTCCCCTCCGTCCTCTCCTTCCCATCACTGTCCCCTCCTCCCCATCACTGTCCCCTCCTCCCCATCACTGTCCCCTCCTCCCCATCACTGTCCCCTCCTCCCCATCACTGTCCCCTCCTCCCCATCACTGTCCCCTCCTCCCCATCACTGTCCCCTCCTCCCCATCACTGTCCCCTCCTCCCCATCACTGTCCCCTCCTCCCCATCACTGTCCCCTCCTCCCCATCACTGTCCCCCTCCTCCCCATCACTGTCCCCTCCTCCCCATCACATCATGTTATCATGGCAGATTGTTTTTTCCCACTACTCTCAAGATATTCCCTCCTCCCCCCAATCTAGTCAGTTAAAAAGAACTCCTCTTGAGTGTTAGTGAAGTGTACAGACCCAGGTGGTCTGCCAAAGTTCAGGTTCCAGGCTCAGTGGGGACCACCTGGTATGGGCCAGGGATTGGACCCACCTTGATGAACAATGTGGCATGGACTGCCAGCCACCCTCCAGGTGACAAACTCAAATGGAAAGCTTGTGTGGTCATTTAATGCCTACTGAATATGCAGACTATGTGACATTTGTATTTGGCTATGTACATGTTTGGTGTTGTCACAAGTTTGTATGTTTATGTGTTGTAGAAGGCCAAAGAGCTGGTACATGTATGAGATGTAACTCAGGTCTTTGTGGTTTCATTTGTACCACCTATTTAATTAGGAGGGTTATTAGTTGTGGGTTTTATGTAAACTTTTCCCATCCCTGAGAGAGATTGTTCCTGACAACTGGAATAGTTGGACCCACTTATTGTGATGGGAAGGAGGGGACAGTGTACACCTTTGCCGTTGTGTATGTGTATGTGAGTCATGATCACCAGCCTTCATACCATTGATGTGAACAGATCTGCATCATGGCATTCTTTTCTGTGCTATGAACAGTGCTAACTAGAAAGACACACATGTACATGTCACATGTATGTAATCTACATACAACCATGCATCAATGTTAAAAGTAGCACTTGTATTGTTTCTTCATCTCTGTGTCTGTGGATGGTGTATATGTGTATTCATGTGTATAGATAGCACTTTACTAGCTGTTTGAAGTGATAGTGCATAACCTACACATGAAGTGACCTGAGAAAACGAGGAACCATCATCTAGTGTTACTGCTGCATGAGTGTACAAAGTATTTACATTGCACTGTGGGATAGTGAGTCAGTGGAACTACTAAAGTGCATGTGGGTGATATAATTATTTGAATTGTATACAAAAAGGATAGCAAACTTAGTGATGTCAAAGAGATGGAAACAGAATTGGCATGGATACATGAACTCGAAACAGTGGGAAGGCTATAGATGAGCCATCGATGAGGCAGAGAAAGAGAAAATTGGAGGCGATAAAAGGCAACACTGTGAAGGCATTATCCTTCACGGAATCGTATGGTCTAACTGCCGATACGCTCACAATGCACACTGCGTCCGGTAAGTGTTCGCATTTCTCTTTCTGATTCAGATGCGCAAAGAGAAGAAAGGAGAGAACTAGAAGTTCTGTATTTATTGGATAAGTACGGTGTGAGTGATGCATTGTACCAAGCGCTCTCAATGAAATGCGATAGCCTTCCAAGAGCAAGCAAATAGATGGGAGTTCAACAAAACAGTGGAACAATTTAGTATCCCAACGTTTGATGGGTCTTATAGGCACGTTGAAATGGCAATTCGAGAGGAGATAACTAGACTGGTTAGTGTTTTTACAAATATCAGTAATATATGGACAGTGTGTCTAGCAAAAAGAAAAGTAATGCTCGCATGGAAATGAATGGGTAACTATAAATTCAGTACCCAATAACTTTATGATGGATAGTACAACTTTGGATGCGTAAGAATGCATGTAATTTGATAGAGGCTTATGAAAAAAAAAAAAGAAAACTTGAAAAACTACCCAGAAGGGATTTGCTGGACACTGTCCCATATTGTATATCTTTGCATTCATTTGCAGCTTGGGGAATGTCTAACTTTGTTCCAGCTCTGAGAAGATTCAGTGGTGATGGTGCTAAATTCTCAAGGACGAGCAACATGATGATCTTGTCTTTTTGTATCTTAGTCCCCTCAAGTCAGATATTTATCAGGAACTGGTGTGTGTGTGTGTGTGTGTGTGTGTGTGTGTGTGTGTGTGTGTGTGTGTGTGTGTGTTGTGTGTACCTTACATGTAGTACCTAGCTACATTACACAATATTGTTTATTTTATGACCACACAATGTGCATGCAGGAAGATGCATGGTGATTGCTAACTGCTGTAAAAAACATTAATTACAGAGACAATAGGCAATGAATAATTTGGCTGCCCACAGTCAAGTTCTAATATCACTCACTTATATAGCATGCAGTCAGTACATACCACATATGCATGTGACCCAAACCAACAGTAACTACACACTTGCCAAGGAGGGATGCATACATGTAGATCTGTGTACTACATTGTAATGCTAAATATCTGCATCCTTTCCCCCTCAAAATAAGTAATTTGTTTCTGAACATGCAGGTAACCACACAAGAGCTGCCGTCAAAGGTTGTGAAGACTATGAGACCATAACAAAGGCATTTGTGATTGGAAGGTAAGCAGAAGGCCTGACTGATCAGTAATGTGGTTCATTAACATGGATGGCAGGACTTTCAAGAGCTTTGCAACACCTTATCTGCTGAAGTGCCAATTCATCCTGACACTATACACCAGAACGTTAAGGTGTAGGTAGTACTGAGAACTGTTACTGATTATATTTTCTATTAGGCAAAGCAATGGATTGATGTCAATACCTGCAGGAGGTTACGAAAAGAGTCATGTTACACCATACATGCACTGTATGGTATACCATGTACCAGAGTGCATTAGGCGGTATGGTAATCTACGAACGTTTTCAGGCCAAGGTTGACGTTGAGTCAGGACGCATGCACATACGATATCCGGCCGTAACAATAACATAGTTAAATAACAGTTCATGTGACCTCTGGAAGGATAAATGGCAGGGGCACGAGTTACAATCTAACGCGTATGACCGACGCGCATGCGTATGGTTAGACCACTAAAAATCGACGATAGCCTTAGTTTGGCAGGATTTATGTAAAAGCAATGACCTCACCTAACTTCCCTACCATACAGACGTACAATTAATTAATTAAAAGGCGAAAACAATAATATAAATTTCAAAATTAATTAGCTGTTTTAATAACGTGATAAATCTCTAAAGTGTCTGGTGAGTTTAACGGTGAAATCAGAATTTTTTAATCACAATTCTAAGCCGAGTTATGCACTGATGTCCACAATTTCTGGACATGATTACATCATGTTGATCCAATGGGTCACTTTATCCACACACACTCTTTTCCATATTAAGTGGGTATCAGCTAACACCCATTTGGCTAAAAGGTTAAGGGAATTGTGGTGAAGGGAGGGAGGGAGGGAGGGGAGGGAGGGAGGGAGGGAAGTTGTAAGTGTACTTTGCGTCTATCTAAGCTTTACTGACACGAGGAACCAGTCAGAAGCTGTGGAACGTGCTCTCTCTATTATCAGTGCAAATCTGTAGCTGTTTTCAAAAGAGCACGTAACTAGCAAGTGCATTATCCCACAAGCTTACAGCCTTCAGGGCGTTGCTTGACCTTCTCCTGCAAAAATTTATACTTGTGGAGGTTGGCGTCTCCTAGATAAAACTCCACCTGCGCAGAATAACCAAGTACATGAAGAGATATGGTACTCTGTGTAGCTGATGGAGTATGATCTATTTTAATTTCCTAACTTGCTGTTGAATTCTCTGTAGCAATCTTTTCAACCGCATGCATCGCTTCCTGCTGCTTTTAGCATCGCCATCTGTTACTTTTCTTCCATGCAAGAGTAGTATCTGATTGAAGCACATGGCGCAAAATTCTAAATTATATTTCTATTTCCATAATCTAATTGTATTAATTAAATAAATCACTAAGAAACAGGGCAAATAGACAAAGAAAGCACTGATACTTACGAACTCCTGATTGTATATATGTGCGTGTATATTGTATTTATGTAGAATCCCACTACTTTAAATGGAGCGAGTGTGACGGCTGGATCCGCTGCGTCGGCTGCTGAAGCCCGCAAACATGCCTACAACGATGCAAAATGCGGCAAACCGTTTGGGCTGGGTTTGCATCCATTCAGCCGTGGAGACTTACGGTTAATTGTTGGGGAGACGAAGCCATTAAGTGTCTCGACAGACTCCCTGCGCGTATCGCTACTCGCACGGCTCGCCCAAAGTCTTTGGCTGTGTCGGCCCTGTACGGAAGGCTAAGCATCGTCCTCGTCAGAGCCAATGCAAGGGCCATATTAGCTAGGTCTTCAGTTTATTGACGCCTTTTGTCTTAATTTAATTGTAGAACTATTTTTGGTCGTCATGTTTATACACGTAGGGGGGCGCTGCATGTGGACAAAACAAACGAAAATTTCTGAAGCGTTGCTGCGAATTAAATATGCAAGCACTTGCTTTCCAGCAGAAAAAGTTAATCTTCAAAAATTAGTCACAATTCACAAGTAGGTAATTTATATTTTAATTTGAAAAAACTTCTTATACTGCCAGTATGCATATTTTGGTCACTTTAACGGGTAATTTAAACAAAATGCTCCAGATTAATAAGCACACAATTGAACTATATAGTTTAATGCTGTCTTAATTACTTAAACAGAAAAGACAAGAAACACAGCGTGAAAGTGTGACACTGAAATAGTCTCTCTGAATTAAGGATGGTAAATGTTATACATGAATACCTTCCAGTAAAAATTAAAAAAAACTCTTGGCTATTGCATAGAGTCGTCATGTGATCTGATTTGGTCTACTCTCCTACTGTAGTGCTCTTCCACTATCTGGTATTCATTGATGACTTCAGTTCGTCTTCTGAGCCGATATTTTCTCGCAACAAGCCAAAAAATGGCTGACATTAAGAACACAAGGGCAAAGTTGATTATGTAATATAAGGAGCAGCAACTGAGGCCTAACTGAGCATCTCTGAGTTCAAACGGCAAAATGGAGAGAGAAGCAATAATACCAAACACTCCCTGCGAGAAGAAGAACAGCCCAATCAGCATCCCCCTCATGGAATAGGGCGACTGGGCAATGATAAACTCCATCGACGTCACATTGATGGTCACTGTGGCCACACTGCTCAGCAATGCAGGGACTAAGAGAATGGAGGGATGGACACTACTGAGCAGTCCTTTGGCAGTCTCTCCTGAAAACATGCACTGCAAATTATGGGCCAGGTAGTGCCCCACAGCATCGACGAGCAGGTTTATGCCCGTGCTGATCACATAGATCACTACGGCAACCCTCAATTTAGTAAGCATGGAGAGACGTCGAGAAAATAGCCTGTTAAGTAGCTCGTGGATTGGAATAACAAATACAGAAAGAAACACAGGAGAGGCAAGAAATGTGGACACCAGCTTGAATCCAGTGCCCACACCCACATGACGAATGAACACTGCATGTGGTATAGCCACCACTTGCATGTATCCAAAAGTACCCAAGCTTAGCAAAACCATAGAAACTCCAATTAACGTTTTCACATCCTCCACCTCTTCATCGGAGAACGGACCGCCATATTTGGTCTTAGCCACGTCCATTCTTGGAGGCATGTCGTCTTCCCAGTAAGTTAAAGAACTTCTATTCACTGGGACGCTGTTCTTCTTGGTATAGAGTAGAATCCGACAAGCGGTGATGTAGGGATTACGGCTCGGGGGTTCGCGGATGAACCAGGCGGATAGCTTGAAGCACGTGAAGTGGCACACCAGCAGCAGAGCCCCGCCCAACAGTACCGCGGTGGCAAAGGCCAGAACAACATATTCAATGTCTCTCCATTCCGACCCGAACATGATGTACTGGTTTTCGAAGACCACGATTGGTAGCTGTGCCAGAGTGTACACCCACACAAACCAGTAGACGAAAGAGCGAAGCTCCTCCGAAGATGCGTCCTGGAGGTTGTCGGCACCAAACTGGAGGGCGTTGGCTTGGAAGAAGCTTTGTACCGCCAAAATGACAGGAGCGAGGACTATTATTCCCACCTTAAGGTTGTGTTCGGTACTCAGTGTGATCGCTGTCATCACGGCGCCTACTAATAGGAGGCCTATATTGATAGCCACGCTAAGCATGATGGCCGTGTACCTCCCACACAACAGGTCCGCCGCCAGTCCCGCCAGCGGGTAGAGGAAGAAGCAGATGTAGTTGAACCTGTACAGCAGGGCTGTTGTGACTTTGGGCCCCACGAACTCCTTGACCCCGCCGTACAGGGCCGCCTCCAGGGCGACCACGACGAAGAGGATGGTGAAGTTCCACACGAGGAGGAGCGCGGGCCCCCTGTAGCGAAAGCACTGGTAGCGGACATTGAACTCGCGGAAGTCCGCTAGCCTCTTGGATTTCTCCGCGACGAGAAGCGGCGTCACTTCTGCAGTTGAAACTGAGCACATTTGAGCTGATGTCGTCAATACTCGTTCCCAGACGATGAAATACATATCTCGAGCGACAATCAGTCCCATGCCTGTATATAGCTGTAGAAGATAATATATGGTTCAATTAATGATTTTGTTTGATTTTTAAAAAGTGCCTTATCGGTTGTATTACTAGGCGTCTCGTGTCTTTACACTCCCCCGGCCATGAAACAAACATCAAGTTGTAACGCCATTGCGCGCGCCCCAGGTATGCATGTCTTTATGCGTCCCTGGAGCTTGGCTGCATGCATGGAATTGAACCACACTACTAGAACGACAACCGCCAGTAAATAGTTTAGATTCTGTAACCCGATGCGTACAGAGCGCACTAACAGATTTCCACCAAAAATATCATCAGATCCATTCCATCTTTCCTTATACTTTGACTGGAACGCTCGTGCTGACGCTTCAAATTACAGCGTGTCAATTAATGATTAGTATTAAATTATTCATAAGCAATTGTTCATAACAGGTCAGGCTGTGTGTGTGTAGTGTGTGTGTTTTGTGTGTATGTGTGTGTGTGTGTGTGTGTGTGTGTGTGTAGGTGCCTTGTGGTAGCTAAAGGAAAGAAGACAAGAATATCGTATAATATTAGCCTTTTCTGAACGACTATACAGTCATGACACTAGCATGACCTCCCCTGTCACCCACTGTGATGGACACAACATATCGGAGCTACACAAGCCATCAACCATCTACATGTACATCTATCAACGAGAGATACATGCTAGCTGATTAACTTTACATGCACGTGCTTGTGAAATGTAACCCCAAATTTGTCATTCCAAAAGATGTGTCAAGCACACACACCCACATCAACAATAGCAGCATCTTCAGTTTTAAACCAGCCAAACAGTTGTGGTCTTAACTGTTTTAAAGACCAGGTCCTACAGCTATACAGGGGTGGAGTGGAGGTGTTGCATAGAGCACCAATGGACTATATATATACCTGTAGTGACATACAGGCAATGTATACTGCAAAATTGTTTCTCAGTTATGTGTGGCACTAGGGAGGCAGCTTATCTGGTGCACAGTGCATGGCACTAGGGAGGGTACAGCTCATCTGGTGCACAGTGCATGGCACTAGGGAGGGTACAGCTCATCTGGTGCACAGTACAGCTTATCTGGTGCACAGTGCATGGCACTAGGGAGGGTACAGCTCATCTGGTGCACAGTGCATGGCACTAGGGAGGGTACAGCTCATCTGGTGCACAGTACAGCTTATCTGGTGCACAATGCATGGCACTAGAGAGGATACAGCTCATCTGGTGCACAGTGCATGGCACTAGGGAGGGTACAGCTCATCTGGTGCACAGTGGCATGGCACTAGGGAGGGTGCAGCTCATCTGGTGCACAGTGCAATGGCACTAGGGAGGGTACAGCTTATCTGGTGCACAGTGCATGGCACTAGGGAGGGTGCAGCTCATCTGGTGCACAGTGCATGGCACTAGGGAGGGTACCAGCTCATCTGGTGCACAGTGCATGGCACTAGGGAGGGTACAGCTCATCTGGTGCACAGTGCATGGCACTAGGGAGGGTTACAGCTCATCTGGTGCACAGTGCATGGCACTAGGGAGGGGTACAGGCTCATCTGGTGCACAGTGCATGGCACTAGGGAGGGTACAGCTCATCTGGTGCACAGTGCATGGCACTAGGAGGGAGGGTACAGCTCTCTGGTGCACAGTGCATGGCACTAGGGAGGGGTACAGCGTCATCTGGTGCACAGTACAGGCTATCTGGTGCACAGTGCATGGCACTAGGGAGGTACAGCTCATCTGGTGCACATTACAGCTTATCTGGTGCACAATGCATGGCACTAGGGAGGGTACAGCTCATCTGGTGCACAGTACATGGCACTAGGGAGGGTACAGCTCATCTGGTGCACAGTGCATGGCACTAGGGAGGGTACAGCTCTCTGGTGCACAGTGCAGGCACTAGGAGGGTACAGCTCATCTGGTGCAAAGTGCATGGCACTAGGGAGGGTACAGCTCATCTGGTGCACAGTGCATGTCACTAGGGAGGGTACAAGCTCATCTGGTCACAGTGCATGGCACTAGTGAGGGTACAGCTCATCTGGTGCAACAGTGCATGGCACTAGGGAGGGTACAGCTCATCTGGTGCACAGTGCATGGCACTAGGGAGGGTACAGCTCACGGTGCACAGTGCATGGCACTAGGGAGGATACAGCTCATCTGGTGCACAGTGCATGGCACTAGGGGGGTAACAGCTCATCTGGTGCACAGTGCATGGCACTAGGAGGGTACAGCTCATCTGGTGCACAGTGCAATGGCACTAGGGAGGGTACAGCTCATCTGGTGAACAGTGCATGGCACTAGGGAGGGTACAGCTCATCTGGTGCACAGTGCATGGCACTAGGGAGGGTATACAGCTCATCTGGTGCACAGTGCATGGCACTATAGGGAGGATACAGCTCATCTGGTGCACAGTGCATGGTATGAAATACTCTAATTGCATTTCTGAGCCATTTTCAATATTCCAATTCAACTGTATCACAAGCGACTATATGAACATGGCACATCAAGTAAATAGCATATACATACGCACTTGAGGAAGTCTCCACCTGCTGTCAGAGCACGTTTTTAGTATTGTCAGCCCCAGAAGCCTCTGTTTGGGCGATGTCATCATTGTGACGTAAGTATGATCCACGGAGCGAGCACAACAGGGCATTGGTTTTGTGGCAGCACATAAGAACAGCTTCAGTTGGTAAAGAATGGCCCAAAATTCAAGGAATTTGGGTGCGAGTACATTCCACTGGCGGTAGAAACCTATATGGTGGCTGAATAGAAAAGTCTTGTGAGACCTTCAAATGCACCTGCAAGAGACTGGCTGTGGGGTCAGCTTCCAATGAAGTGGTGATGAGGCAGGAGTTATTTGGCAGACTGAGCTTAGTCGTAATGAGACAAATGCTCAGGCAATCCTTGCCAGATCAAACTGTCCTGGTATTGGGTTGAGTGATTTTGTTTTTGTTTTATGATCATTGTCAATCTATGTAGTGTGGTAGTAAAAAGCTGTACAACTGTAATGTAATTGCAATGCGGTTGACATCAAAAAATCGTAATCATAGAAAATAAATCATGAAACTGAAAAACTTTTAAATAATTATGCATTTAGCACGTAAGATTAATATACGGACAAATCACACTAGTATTACGGTCTATGTGCTATAAATACTATTTTCTCAGAATCTTGTTTCTTTCCCCCTCCCTCTCCCCTCCTCCCTCTCCCCCCCTCCCCCTTCCCCTCCCTCCCCTCCCCCTTCTACTTTTTGATGCTGACATTTCTATCTAAGTACTTAGGTTTCGTTTAAAATATCAATGCATCTATAATGAGCATGGTTCACCTACATGTATTTTAAGTACTATCATCAAATTTGCAAATTAATATATATGTATTCTAACGACATGTAGTGGCCGTTCTATATTACGTCAACTCTTATAACCTCCCACTTATGAAGTGCCACACCTACATTCCAGTGAAGACTATGGGGGACGGCAGGGTGACTTTTGCGGTTGACTCCGTGGTCGGTGCAACGGAGCCCTTGGAGCGTGTAACGGTGCGAGCGGGCCGTGACCGAGCGAGTCAAGGTGCGTGCGAAGCCACGTTTGACGTGACGCTCCCCCTGGTGAACGCCGATTGCCACGATAACAAGTTCTACGCCGCAGTGCACACGGCGTACGAGAGGCACTAACCCGCTGGTCCTCACGCCCGATGCCGTGTGGACGTGCATAGCGCAGGGGTTCGCGCAACACGTCACGCTGAACGCCGAAAAGTTGCGACACCTGTTCGTAGCTCACGAGGGAAAGAAAGAGCTTCTGGTACACTGCGACCGCTTCGTCAAGGGCTCCGCAACTAACCCGTGGCCGGAGGGTTCGACGACTTCTCGGCCCAAATCCGGGCCGCCGTAGGCGACGAGGTATACGGAGCTCTAACTCCGTCGTTCACGACGACGGGGCCCCGCCGAACGTGCCGCCGCCCAGCTGGTCGTCATGGATACGTTCAAGGAGTTTTCTTCCAGTACCGCTGCTGTACGTCATGCGGTAATCCCGGAGATAACCCTGGAGGGAACGGAGGGGGACTGGCGCGCTCTCAGGGACAAGGCTATGGCCCTTGGTACCTTGAGCTCACGTGGTGGACGGACTCCTTGCGCCCTGTGTTGGACCAATTTGTAGAGGCGGCTGCAGGTAGGGTCGACCAGAAATTTTGGTCGTCTATCTATAAACTGGTGGACCCTGGTTCTGGCGGTCCTTACATAACCGGATGGATAGCAGTACTGTTTCCCTACATTTCGGAACAGAGAAGCAAAGTATTGGATTTATGGAAAGTGGAAAAACCTCGGCGGTACTTTGGAATGACAAGCGACAACGTCCCTTCCGGCCTCGCCTCGACCCCATTCGTGTGGACCTACTACGGAACGGATCACGCGATGCACTTCTATGCCGGGTTCATGGCGGTAAGCCAAGACCCGAAAACGCTTGCCCTTCGTCCCGAAATAGGATGGGCGGGTCGCGGACGACAGCGAAAATAAACATGGGCGTAGTTTCAATTAGAATCGCAAAATTGTTGAATTGATTTAATTAATAATTTATGTGTGTTTGAAAAAAATTGCATTTGAAAATCACGTGGACACAAGACTGTTAACTGTTCCAACAATAGGATGACAAAGGAATGGTCTACAGGCATGCCTCGGTTGGTGGGTGTGAGCCCTCAGTGTTTCCGTGACAACCCCAGGGCCAGGAGGGGCGGCAGCTCCCACGGCAACCGCTGCTCCAGCCACTGCTGCCCCTCCAAGAATACCATATCCCAAAAGGGTATCTGAAAGTGAAAGAGGAATGACTATTGATACATAGGAGGGTATCTGAAAGTGAAAGAGGAATGACTATTGATACATATAGCAGTTACAATTACACTATTGCACAGGTGGTCTCAAAAGATTTTGTGACCAAGAGGGCTGTGTGGTTAACACACTTACATGTGGTGTGCATTGTTTCACAGAATTACTA
>JABACO010000110.1:85000-102305 GCA_013339895.1 Ephydatia muelleri
TCTTTTCGGGATCGGCCTTGTAGCTGTCGCCTTCTTTCGGCTTTCGGGATCGGCCTTGTATAGCGGTCGCACACAGAGGCCTTCTTCTTTTCGGGATCGGCCTTGTATAGCTGTCGCACACAGAGGCCTTCTTCTTGTTTCGGGATCGGCTTTGTAGCGGTCGCACACAGAGGCCTTCTTCTTTTCGGGATCGGCCTTGTAGCTGTCGCACACAGAGGCCTTCTTCTTTTCGGGATCGGCCTTGCATGTAGCTGTCGCCATGCAGCGATAATCTATATATTATCTCTGCTGCACGTCGCACACAGAGGCCTTCTTCTTTTCGGATCGACCTTGTAGCGCGCTCGGGCTTTAGCCTTGTTTTCTTGTGTATAATCTATGCTTGTACCTTCCTAAGGAAGAAGGCGACGACCAAGCGCCGCTTTTTAAAAGTAAGTGGGGTTGGGTACTCGTATATAGCCGGCAACGGTTAACAGCAAGTGTAGAGATCTAGCTAATAGGCTATTAGTATATAACGTTATAAGTGTAGGGGAGGCCTGTTTGAGAGCACTAAATAACATTGTTTTAATACACTAAGTGCAGCATCTGCCTGTTTTTAAACGATTTCGAGATCGCTAATATTATAAATATCCTGTATGAAAAATTCCGGCTTCTGGGCCTCCCCAGACCCTTCGGTGTGGCTAATTAATCTTTTCGATACAAAAACTCATTGTTACTTTACTATAGCCAAATTTTCCTGGCAGACCCCGAGAAGACTTACAGCGCCACCTCCTGCCCCACCCCTTCATCAATATTCGACATATTGGACACCCCCCTCTCCGAATTCCTCCGTCCGCCAGTGCGTATTAGGGGGGGGGGGGGGGGGGGGCTCAGGGGGCTCGGGCACCCCCCTCCGTATCAAAAATGAATACAATTAAGAATGAATAAAATTAAAACGACAATTAAGTTCATTCGCGCGCGCGTGTGAAGTGTTTGAGCACCCCCTTGGTCAAAATTGTAACCGTTTATAATTAACGATAAAGTATTTTCTTTGTGCCAAACAACCCCCCCCCCCCCCCCCCCCCCCCACTTTTCGTATCGGACCTGAAGCGAATTGCCCCCCCCCCCCCCCCCCCCCCCTCCACATTTTCGTATCGGACCCGAAGCGAATGCCCCCCCCCCCCCCCCCCCGGACCTGAAGCGAAATTGCCCACGGTTCGTATCGGAACCTGAAGCGAATCACCCACCCCCCCCCCCCCCCCCCCCCCCACTTTTCGTATATCGGACCTGAAGTGGACTGCCCCCCCGCCCCCCCCCCCACTTTTCGTGACCTTAAGCACCCCCCTCGCTGAAATCCTGGATACGCCCCTGTCCGCCCCTGCAGTGCGTAGCTTGTCATGGTACATAAATAATGCAACTAAGTTGTCTTGCTTGTTACAGTATGTAGCCTTTCTTAGTACTTTTAGTCTTGGTACACTGCCTTGTTATTCGTCTAGGTACCTTATCTTGTGACACCCAACCTTGTATACAGTATGCAGCTTGCCTTCATAGTTTGCCTTCTTGCAGCACTTGAGTAGCTGGTCTTGGTACTTAAAAATTATGTAACTAGTCTTGGTAACCTGCCTTGTTACAGTGTGTAGCTTGTCTCGCTACCCTGCCTGTTTATAACATGTACCCTGTCTTAGTGCATAGAGCGTGTAGCTTGTGTTGGTACACTGCTGTGTTACAGTACCTTGGCACCAAACCATGTTACAGTACTTTGCCTCTAAACCTTGTTACAATACCTTGGTATCGCTTGGTATTATGCCTGTTTACATCATACTTGGTACCCAGTGTCTTGTTACAGCAATAGCTTGTCTTGGTACCCCACCTTGTTACAGTATACAGCTTGCCTTCGTAGTGTACCTTCTCACAGTGCGTAGCTTGTCTTGGTACCATGTCTGTAGCCTCTCTTGGTACTTAAATTATGGAACTAAATTTTCTTGGTACCCTGCCTTGTTACAGTATGTGTCTTGTCTTGTTACCCTGCCTGTTTATAGTATGTAGCCTGTCTTGGTACATAAAGCATATAGCACACTGCCTTGTTACGGTATCTTGGCGCCAAACCTTGTTACAACAGTGCCTTCATAATGTGCCTTCTTGCAGTGTGTAGCGTGTTTTTGCCTTTTTAGCTTGCATTGGTACCCTGCCTTTACACACTATAATGGCACCAAACCTGGGTAGCATGAAGCCTGTCTTGGTGCATAAAGTGTGTAGCTTGTGTTGGTACACTGCTTTGTTACAGTTCCTTGGCACCAAACCGTGCTACAGTACCTTAATTGGCACCAAAACTTATGTATGGTACCATGCCTGTTTACATCATGTACCCTATCATGGTACTTCAAGTTTGCAGCTAATCTTGGTACCCAGTGCCTTGTTATAGTAGATAGCTTGTGTTGGTACCCTGCCTTGTTACTGTATGTAGCTTGTCTTGGTACCCAACCTTGTTACAGTGTGCAGCTTGCGTTCATAGTTTGCCATCTTGCAGTGTGTAGCTTGTTTTGCATTGTAAGCTTGTGTTGGTACCCTACCTTGTTACAGTACGCAGCTTGCCTTCATAGTGTGCTTTCTCGCAGTGGTACCTAGTTCAGTGCCTTGATACAGTAGTTAGCTTGTATTGGTACCCCACCTGCATATCTGTAAACCTAGCCCACCTGCATACATGTACATGTACATGTATGTGAAGCTGAACTGTAAAAAGAAACACTCCAATTCCTGTGCAGCAATACTATACAACAGATGGTCACAATGTGAATGAAATTCGTAGCCTGGTTACATCTAAATTATGTAGCTTGTCATGGTTCTCAACTTTGTACTCTTGTCTTTATTTTTTTCTAAATAATGATTTTTATCTTGTCTTGGTACCCTGCCTAGTTAGGGAATGCAGCTTGCCATGGTGGTGTGTCTTTTCACAGTGTGTAGCCTGTGAAATCGTGTAGCTTATCTACGTACCCAGCCTTGTAACAGTATGCAATGCAGTTTGCCATCTTGTAGTGTGTAGCTTGTTTTTGCCTTGTTAGCTTGTGTTGGTAACCAACCTTGTTACAGTATGTATAGGTAGCTTGCCTTCATAGTTTGCCTTCTTGCAATGAGTTGCAGCATGTTAAGTATCTCTTGGTACTGTGCCTGTTTACAGCATGTAGCCAGCTAGTCTTGGTACCTGTTACAGTAGATAGATTGTGTTGGTACCCCACCTTGTTACAGTATAAAGCTTGCCCTTCTCGCTGTCTGTTACAAAATGTATAGCCTCTCTTGCATGGTACTTAAATTATGGAACAAAATGTTCTTGGTACCCTGCCTGTTTATAGCCTGCCTTGGTGCATAAAGCGTATAGCTTGTGTGGTAGACTGCTTTGTTACAGTACCTTGGCACCAACCTTATGTAGCTTGCCTTGGTAGTATGCCTTCTTGCAGCATGTAGCATGTCTTGGTACCGTGACTGTTTACATCATGTAGCCTATCATGGTACTTCAAGCTGGCAGCTACTCTTGTGTTTGTACCCTACCTTGTTACAATATGCAGCTAGCCTTGGTAGTGTGCCTTCTTGCTGTGTGTAGCTTGTCTTGGCCCTTAAATTATGTACTTAGTTTTGGTACCCAGTGCCTTGATACAGTAGTTACATATATCTTGTATTGGTGCCCAAACTAGTTAAAGTATGCAGCTTGCTTTCATGCAGTGTGTAGCTTATTTTTGCCATGTTAGCCTGTGTTGGTACCCTGCCTGTTTACAGCATGTAGCCTGTCTTGGTACATAAAGCATGTGGCTTGTGTTGGTACACTGCCTTGTTACAGTATGTATCATGTGTTGGTACATGTTACAGCATTAGCTTGTCAGTCTTGACACCCAATGTTTGTTTTTAACAGTATTGCCATCTTGCAGTGTGTAGCTTGTTTTGTCTTGTAGTTTGTGTTGATATATACCCTGCCTTGTTACAGCATTAGCTTGTCTTAACACTAAGCCTTGTTACAGTATACAGCTTGCCTTCGTAGTATGCCTTTTCACAGCGTGTAACTTGTCTTGTTACCGTGCCAGTTTATAGTATGTAGCTTGTGTTGGTACCCTGCCCTGTTACATTACTTTGGCACCAAACCTTACTAAAGTGTAGCTTGTCTAGGTACCTAACCTTATTTTAAAAGAATGTAGTTTTTTTTCATACCTTACCTTGTTACAGCATGAGCTAGCTGACACCCAACCTTGTTACAGTATGCAGCTTGTGTTATTATTGTGCGTTCTTGCAGTGTGTAGCTTGTTATGCATGTATTGGTGCCCTGCCTTGTTACATCTTATTTGGGTATCATGCCTGTTTACAGCATTTAGCCAGTCTTAATACTTCAGGCATGCATCTAGTCTTCAAATTGGTACCCTGCCTGTTAGATTAGTGCTAGCTAGTCTTGGTACCCAACCTTGTTACAGTATGTAACGTGTGTTGTACTGAACTTTGTTACAGTATCTTACTGCAGTTCTAGCTTGCCTTCCTACCCTGTGTATTTTTATTTTGCATGTGGACTGTGTCTGTATCCTGCTTGTCTTGGCCATTTTTCTTAACAATCAAATAGAAATACACGTACATACTGTAAGATACAATGATGGTATAGTGAAGTTTATAAATACCTAACTGTAGTCCATTAATTGAGATCAGTTTCTTGGCATTCTCTACGACACTCAGTGTTGCGTTATGCACCGTCACTGCTGGGATGGCCGGGTAGTTCATCTTCAATGGCATCTCTCCATTCCTGCAGTGTAGCCACACTATGACTGTGCACTTTGTTCTTCAAGTAGCCCCATAGCCAGAAGTCCAGGGGTGGACAGGTCTGGGCTTCTTGCTGGCCATGGTATGGGTCCTGCCCGTCCCATCCACCTGCCCTCAAATTTTTCGTCTCACCATTCTCGGACTTTAGTGAAGTAGTGAGGTGGTGCTCCATCCTGCTGGAAGAGAATCATCTGCCATTATGGCTTGCAGTGATGGCAGTACTCTTGTCTGCAACAGCTGAAGGTATTGGTCACCAGTTACTGTTCCAATGAAGAAGAATGGACCAATGATGTGGTCCTTGATTAGGCCAACCCACACCATCACTCCAGCTTTGTTCTGGGTATCCTTCTCAAATACACATGAGGATTTGTGGAGGCCCAGGTGATGTAGTTGTGGTGATTCACAGTTCCATTAAGGTGAAATATGGCCTCATCCGTCCATAAGATGTACTCTGGGTACGTGTAATCTAGCTCCACAGCATCCAGGAAGTCCTCTGCCCACTTCATCCTCTTGGCTGCATCAGGTGTTTTTAAGAGCCTGGACTGGATGGGGAATGTATGGCTTCATATGAAGATCCTTTCTCAACGTTTTTATAGGCATTTTTGCCATTCTCATAGTAGAGCCTTACTATGGTAGCTCTTTGCTCTACTGTCAACCTTGCTTGAGGCATTCTGCAATACGGGCAGTGGTGGAGACTACACTATCCTTTATACTTATTGATTTATGCAATCCTATTGGTCGGTAAAGGTTGCATTCCGATTGGCCAACTAACTCTGCAGTTTGATTGGTCCTTATGCATACATTTGGATTGGTCAAATAACCCTGCAGTTTGATTGGTCCTAAATGCTTGCATTTGGATTGGTCATGCCTAGTGAAGCTTTAGAAATGTGATCCTCCAACTTTGTGCAGTATTCCCAACAATATTATTAATACTAGTGTCACGGTGGGTTGTACATGTATTGACACCCTTGTGAACCTATCCCACCTTGATATTTGTGTATGTTCACAATCACATGTATGTGGACCAAGCCCACCTTCATCCATGTATGTGGACCTAGCCCACCTTCATCCATGTATGTGGACCTAGCCCACCTTCATCCATGTATGTGGACCTAGCCCACCTTCATACCTGTATGTGGACCTAGCCCACCTTCAACCTGTATGTGGACCTAGCCCACCTTCATCCATGTATGTGGACCTAGCCCACCTTCATCCATGTATGTGTGAAACTGTAACCTAGCCCACCTTCAAACCTGTAAACCTAGCCCACCTTCAAACCTGTAAACCTAGCCCACCTTCAAACCTGTAAACCTAGCCCACCTTCAAACCTGTAAACCTAGCCCACCTTCAAACCTGTAAACCTAGCCCCACCTTCAAACCTGTAAACCTAGCCCACCTTCAAACCTGTAAACCTAGCCCACCTTCAAACCTGTAAACCTAGCCCCACCTTCGTCCATGACAAGCTACACACTATCCAGACAAATGCATGTACTGTAGTAACAAGATGCTAGTGTACCATAACAAGCTACATGCTTAATGCAGGCCCGTAGGCTGGTTGTAAACTGGGGGGGGGGGGGGGGGGGGTCCTATTCATTAAACCTGGAACTATTATGTACAATAATACGACCTGAATCACTATGATTTCTGATAAACTTTGATTCGGTTTCTCATGATGAACTTCTTTTAAAAGCCAGATCGTATGATATTCATTCTCATTTATTGGATTTGCTATCTTCTTTCCTTGCGTTCCTCTTGCCTCACAACCATGCATGTTCCCCCCCCTTGCACCACAACGATGTTTCCCCCTTGTGCCATAACCATGTTCCCCCCTTGCACCACAACCATGTTCCCCCTTGTTCGCCCCTTGCGTCACAACCACAAACAGAAAATAGCACAAGCTATACAAAAAAACTCCATAGATCTAACACTTCACTGTACACCATCAAAGGGTGTTCACTCAGCCAGCTCCGTTGGAAACTACGATTCCTTCCTCCAAGATAGCTTCTAGGATAAACATGAGATTGTGATGGAACTGCATGGTGCTTAAGAAATGCATATTTCTCTCCTGGTAGTAGTCGCCCATAGCTTGTGTAACTTCACTGGGAGATAAATTAGACGTCATTTGCAGTGCTTTGAAGTAAGTGTGTCTCCGTGTGGACATATTTATTTTGAAGGCGTTCACTATCTACATCTACATCCACTACTTCACTTGGAGTTTGAGTGACATTATGCATGCGTCCCTTGATCGACATTATGTAAACCATGATCGTCATCGGGCAATTGCAAACTACCATTAGAGTCAGTAGCTTCACCTTCTGGCCAAAGTGAAAGTCGTTGCACTTTTGGTACAGTTTTCGGCCATTTTCTTGGAAAGGAAAAGCTGTTAAGAGATTTGCACGATCTCTTGCGTTCTCTTTCCCTCTGTTCCGGCCCGTCCCATAAAAAAAAATAAAAAAACAACGGAGTAAGCAGCAGTGAGCAGTGCTAATTAGTTAAGCCGAAGTGGCAATAGAGGCCAATGCGCGTATACATTAAACCGTTCAATGCAAATCTAATTATAAGACATAACAATATATCCCCTAGGGGTTAAATTAGTTAAAGTGGATGATACATTGGTGTAGGGTGGCCGGAACTTTGTGGGGGGTTCCCGGGAACCCAGGGAACCCCCCAGCCTACGGGCCTGTAATGTACCAAGACACAGTGAAAAGGCAGTATGTACCAATGAAGCTACATGACTGTTTTTTTTTTCGAGGTTGTGATTATTGATTTTGTTGGAAGGACTTTTAAACCTTAAAGTGGTTTTTTCTGTGCGTGCGTGTGTGTGTGTGCATGTGTGTGTGTGTGTATGTGTGTGTGTGTGTGTGTGTGTGTGTGTGTGTGTGTGTGTGTGTGTGTGTGTGTGTGTGTGTGTGTGTTTGTGTCTGCAGTGTTACTGCCGTACATGTAGGTACCAGCTACAGCTGTACGGCACTTTAACTCACGTATGATAGTATCTGAGAAATAGGACCGATGTCGTTTTTTACACGCGGTCCATGAAAGAATGATACAAAACAAGCCAAAAGTGTGAAATGCCACATAAAAAAGTTTGTCGCCAATAGGCTTAGTCATACATGTAATGTGTTATTAAATACGTTAGAGCTACCCTTTGAACGAAAGTATTCGGGTTTATGAAGTTCTTATATGCCGATGTTGAGGCACAATACGATGCCAAATGGAGCAGGTCAAGCGGTTTGCTCAAAAGTGTACACTTTTTTCTTCTGCGTTCTCACAGGCCACCAACACTACTCTATTGTAGTTTCCCATATCTAAAACCAAAATCTGTTGCATTCGCGCTATAAATGACTCTGGAACTCATAAAACCCCTAGGTGAAGCTGTGGTTTGTAGTTCCCAGACCGCTCAAAATGACCCACCCCGCCTTGTTGAATATTTCATTTTTGTAAATTGCCTTACGTAGCGGTAGTATATGTACGTACGTATACGTAGTGCAAGCGAACCGTATTGGTGTGTATGTGTGTGCGTGTGTGTGTATGTGTGTGTCACACATGCGCGGTGCGTGCACTTGTTTCTGCGTGCGAGCTTTAATTTAGTGTTAGTGTGTGTGTGTGTGTGAGTGTGTGTGTGTGTGCTGAAATTAAAACTGATGGGAATACCCAGGCAAGTACATGGGTTCATTTTATCCTCAGCGTCTACATAAACACCCTATATGAAGGAGACTAGAAGTTAAGGGTACAATTTCATGAACCGTTTGCGTTTCAAACGTCAGCTTTGCAATGTTTGCACCTGTTTACTTCAGTCAATTCTATACAATACTATTCATATGCTCATGTATGCGTTCTATTAAGTCTGCTTTGTTGCCAGAGGTCTTGAGCTTGTGCTCTTTAAGGTACATTTTTAGCAAAGGCACCTTCAAATGGGTCAGGTCCTCTGTGTGCCAGTGTATGTCTGAAAAGGATCTTGCAATCTTCTGGTGTATATTCCTGCCACTATTATCACTCACCTCTGATCTACCGCGTTTCTTAGGTAGCTGATTCTTGTTTTAACCAATGTTTTGGTCTACTGCACGTACTTGTGCAAGGGGCTACCACATCAATAACTTTGTCTACAAGTTCAAAATTGTCTGTTGTAAAAGTTCACTTTTATGTAGTCGACACAAGATCGAGCACATTGTTTCTTTCCTCCACCAGTTATATTCCTGGTGATCTCATAAAAGAGAGACTCCTTCATGTGGCGAACATCTGGCCATCTGGTGTTGTGTTCAGCTACATACTCTTTGAACATTTCCTGCACATCATTTTTTAGCACAAGTGACTTCATTGAATCAAGATGTTCCAAGTCTTTCCATTTATTTGGATAACCATGCAAGACAAGATACATGTTTTGATGAGTATACAGTGTCAACTGCCAGTTGGATAACTTCTTTAGCTATTCTTTGATGAGTCACTAAAAAGGGAGTGAACTTAAGACCTCAGTGAAGGTATTCAGCATCCACTTTTGCCTGATAACATTGCACGTCTAAGTGTTGCCTGTGAAAGCTTTCTCCCAGAATCAGACAACATCTTTTCAACATAATTAGAAGTCAGGTCACTCATCTGAGCCATCAACATCCGAGCTTTGACAGATGTAGTGGTACCACGGCAGTTTGCAATGGAAAGTGCAATGCTTCTTGTCACTGCCAGTTCAGATGCATTCAAAGCAGGTAAGGCATTTTCCCCATCTCCATCTGAGTCATCAGAATCCTCCCTGTCAGCACCATCTGGGATTTTAATCCATTTCTTCAGTTCAGGCACATGCCAAGCTGGAAGTAGCATCTTCAGAATTCCTGCATGCTGTCATTGCTCTGACACTCTTTGGATCGGGTGATGTGAATGCAGTTGCATTAAGGTCAGTCCTGAATTTGGCTTTTCTCCTGTCATCTACACTGGGAAATCTCTCACCTTGAGTGTCGACCATTATCGATGCATGCATATGTCTACAAGTAAATAAAACCATTCTCTAACGAGAAAGTTGTTGGTATATAGGATTGACCAATGGTGGTTGTAAAAAGCACGGAAACAAGAGTGACAGAAATTTGACTGGGAAAATTGAAATAGGCCTATATTTAGCCCATTACTCAGGCATGTACTGTTACAACGTTAGTGTGCGCTAAATATAGGCCTATTTCAATGTCAAGGAGAACCGTGCTGCTAAAAGGCAGCGATTATCAAGAGGGCGTCGAGGAGAACCGTGCTGCTAAAAGGCCTATTTCGATTTCCTTGACACACGATTGCACATAGAATGATATGTATGAGATGAAAAGCTTATAAACACACTATCAAGGCTATAAGATCGCCCATACAAAAGTGTACATTTGACCGCGAAACCGCGAAAATCGTAGGAGTCGATTAGGTTTCTAGCATCTGTAGAGCGTTTGACTCACGATTCTTGACTCATAATTCTTGCAAAGGCCCTACCTGTGATTAAGGTACGACAAGAAATCGATTATTGGGTTTAAAAAACACCAGCGACAACTTTTTGTATAGTGCAGTTCACACTTTGTTGTATCATTCTTTCATGGACCGGGTGTTAAAGATTCGTGTTGTCTCGTCCATGCTACAATTGATGCGCAACACTCAACTGGCCGTACGTAAGATCGTAACGGTAAACCGCAAGATTCGATTTTGCAGAAATCAGATACTTGGCGCGTACACGATGTAGTCGAGGAAAGGCAACCGCATCGTGGACTTAAAACACCACACAAGAGAAGGTGGGGGCAGTTTCGTTGCATACGACTCGAGGGTGGGGCTACGTGGCCAAGTTAGATGGAGGTGTGGCATCCGGATGATGGACTAGAATAAATAATTGTGCGCAATGCGCATGCGTATGCGAAGTGAAATAGATACAGAAGCGTGCGCTGATGAGAGAAATTATTATTATTAGTTTTTTTGTTTCAGAGCTAGAGTTGATATCATGTGGTTATTAAAACTAAATAATCTTGATTAATAAAATTTTTAATTAAATGTATGGAGAAAAAAATTTGCCTTAGTATGAAAATCCTTAGCTATTTAGCTACATCTGTTGAAAAGATATTCCAGTCAAAAGCGTTGCGTTCTTTCGTGAACACACTGTGATGCGTATCTGTGGATTACAAGAGTTGCCATCACACTATGGTGTCTAGCAACTCCTGCATGCAGAATACCGCACTATTGCTCACCTCTTTGGAGTTGCTAGATCCACTGTTTGCCACATAGTCCACGAAACGTACATTACCATTGTGGCACCGCTACTTCATGGTACATCAAATTTCCTCATGGAGACAATTAGACGTGGTGGTTTCTGAATTAATAGAAAGTGGGAGTTCTTCAGTGTATTGGAGCTACCATATACCTATATCTGCCCCTGTTGATAACCCATGCAGATTATGTAACCGTACAGGATGGTACTCTATGATACTGCAAGGTGTTGTTGATGCAAATTATTGGCAGGGGCGGATCCAGGATTTTGGGAAAGGGTCTGATAAATATATTCACAACTAGAAGGAGGGTACGGGAGGGGGCGTGCCCCTCCCGTGATAGCAAGGGGGTCTGGGTGAGCGCTGATTGCTCCTTCATGGGGTCTGGGGCGAAGCCCCAGCCGCTTTTTTGCTTTTGCATTTATTTAGCATGAAATTCACAGTGATATACAATACTATACATCACGCGATATCCGAGAGCCTGAATGGATAGCGACGAGAAAACTGTTCATTCTTCACAATGTTATGGTTCCTACTGCTCTGCAATTAAATTCGCGACGCAAAGCTTTTGTGAATTTGTGACCGAAGCGTGCACGTGGCCATGCACCAGCTACATGTCGGTCTATAAACGACTCTTGTATGTTTTACTATAATATTAGTATAGTTAGTTTATTTAGCTCGATAGCTATCTGTTTTTTTGAGGAAAAAATCTGAGATCCATCCCATTCACGTCTTTTGATCGCTTACCTCAATTCCTGCTCACACGCACCATTCGATCGATCGCGCGATTAAATGTTTCGTCAATACACATGTGGGAGGATTTAATTAGATCGATATAGACCCCGCTTGGCTAGAACGATGTGCAATCGTGCAAATCCAAGGACTGTAACATGCAGAACGCTGCATAGATTACAGTATGCATTACGTCATTCTTCATATAGGAAAGGGGAGTCCGGACCCCCCCCCCCCCCCTAAATCCGCCCCTGACTGCTTCAATGATATCTATGTTGAATGGCCTAGCAGTGTACATGATGCTAGTGTATTTGCTCACTCACCAATATACAAACAAAGGAGTTGCTTCCAGGTAACAGAACAATGTTGATAGATCATGCAGTAGAATATTGAAGTTCCCCTGCATGTATTTAATTGGTGATTCTGCTTACCCAATTCAAACTTGGCTAATGAAACCTTTCCCACATAATACTCAAAATCTTACTAATGAGAAGAAGACATACAATTACAGATTGTCCAGAGCACGTATTGTGTGTTGAAAATGCATATGGCAGATTAAAGGCTCGCTGGAGAAGGCTCAGTTATGAAAAGAAATGATATGCAAATTAAACACATTGCTAATATTATTGCAGCTGCATGCATTCTTCATAATGTATGACGTAATGCATAATGTATGACGAATCATGGCTACAGTGAACAGAAGATGCCAATACTTCACCTCAACCAGAAACTCAAACATTTAGAGACAGCAACAGTGAAAGCCCACAGCAAATAAGAGATGCTATTGTACGCTATTTATCATACGAAAATTAATAGTTCGTGATCAGTGTGCTGAATTGAGCTAGAGACATATGTATCTAACTAGTCGCATTTTACATTGACAATAAGATTGTTCATTATAGCTGACAGTACAAATCAGTGTGACGTAAGTTATTGACATTAATGTGTACACGAGTGTGTGCAGGTCCATTTGAAAGAAGTTAATGGTTACTTATCACTATAGGGTAAGAAAATTGTGGCTGCATGGGAATTGATGAAGGTATGTGGATGGTGCACGTGGCTGTCCATCCTAAATCCGGAATGAGATGGTACCCCCAAAAAACTGCCCTCTCTGTGCCATCATCAACTGCATCATCTGTATAACTGAAACATGCGTTCCTCCTTTCTCTCTTGAGCATCCCTCTCCGTCTGGCATTGTTCAAACTCAATACGCAGCTGTTCCAAATCCATCATCATTCTTTCAGTCTGGCTTTGAGCTTCAAATAATTTTGAAACAGCATCGATCATGTTCTGATTATTAGAAATTCTTTTACCCGCTTTCTTTTTAGCAGCTCCACTGGAGTGGGCATGCTTGATTCGGAATTTTCAGATTCATAAGAAGAGGAAAGGATATCACAGCCCCCTCCCACTCACACACCCTATAGTATCTTCCCTGTTAGTTCCACTCTTATTGTTTCCCGAACCCCCCCCCCCCCCCTTTTTTTTTGACCAGCCTATGGGCCTGTTCCGGTGTGGTAGCTGCCGTTGCAGTTGAAGTGTCTAGGGTAATGGTGGTTGCTGAATAATAGGCGCTTTCAAATGACGCATCTACAACCTGTGGGAAGGAAGCACATGGTGCTGCAGATATAGCTGCGGGCGACTACCTAGCTAATTATAAGCCACTGATTGATTATTCGTTTTCGACAGCCCGGGTTGACGTTGATGTAGTAATTGCCTTGCTGCTTCTTTTCTCTTGCGTGACTCTGAATCGTAGTGATGTGAACGAATGTCACACCTAACGCTATGAAAAAAGTTTCAATTGTAAAATTGATATGGAGTATGGATCAGCATAGATTATGATTTGGAATGTTATAATGGCATTCATTAAATTTGCACGTGACAACAATCTCTGGTTGGGAACGAGTTAAGCCTTTAAAAAGGCAGCTTCATATTGTCCAAGTGCATCCTGCAATGTCGGAAGAAGACGAGCGGTTATCGGCTGGTATGTAAGCCGCCTGGAAATATCACATTAAATTTCGACATTGCGAATATTTCGTATTTCACACGATGTCCTCAGATCCAGCGGCTAAGCTGTCGTTATCTCAACCACAATCCACAAATCATCTCCCTCGGCGTCCCCTCAGCTTGGACGAAAGACCACAGAGGCGTCGCCGAATTATGTTGTGAAGAAGCGAGATTCTGAAGTGAGTTTCGGCGTATTGTGTATGTGTGTGTGTGTATGTGTGTGTGTGTGTGTGTGTGTGTGTGTGTGTGTGTGTGTGTGTGTGTGTGTGTGTGTGTGTGTGCGTCAGTGTGGCCATTATGTACACGTCAGCGCTGTTGGTACAATATGCTCTCTCTTAGAAACCTGCTGGATTGCACCGCTCTTCGCCTTATTTTGACATCGGTTAAACTTTTTCCTCCCCATTTTGGTTCTGCCCGCAGGATACCATCGCACCCTTGGCGACATCTTCTTCTTCGTCGGACCCCCCGCTTCTCGAGGGAGAGCTACTGAACTACACGGGTACGCTCGCCACGGTTGTACGTCACACAGCACTAGTGCGCGTACGCAGCAAAACACACATGCATGCTCTCAGATAGTGCACACCCACCCCGTCTGTGGCATGCAAATGCAAAGCAACTCGTACGTGGCGTGCATGGCAAATAGTACGATGGCACCTTCTCACAAGTGCACAAACAGTCCCAAACAAGAGGGCACACACACACACACACACACACACACACTACAACACACATGCACGCACACACACACATGCACACACATCACACACACATAACCACCACCACACCACGCATGCACACACACCACACATGCACACATACCACACACATGCACACATACCACACACTGTACACACACCACCACACCTATTTACATATACACAGCACACAAGTACATTAACACGATCCTTCCCCCAACTGTCACACCTGTTCTGGCTTGTGTTGCACCAATTAACAACAATCACAAGAGTGTGGATTGTCTTATGATTGCCAACAACCTTGGAGTGTTTGCAGTGTGACTATTCATTAGCACAGTTATGCCCCCTCCCGCCCCCCACCCTCCCGCCCCCCACATACCAATGGCCTGCCTGACTGCAGATTAAATTTTATTTTCTAATCGTGTTGTTCGTATGGATCAGAATGTATTTAACCCTACGATCCGTTGTGGCCTCCTCAAGGTTGTCACCTGTTAACTAACCCCTCAGGTCACCACGATCTGCTGTTAATTAACCACCATCAAGACATCATGTGACATGTGATCCACTGTTGACTAACACACACACGCACACGCACACACACACACGCACACACACACCACACACACACACACACACACCACACTCTCACTGATGTGATCCTGAGTGGTGTATAGTAAAAGCTGTTCACTCTTTCTTTACTTGTGCCTTGTATAGATAAACCATTGTGTGCATGTTAATGCATTAGGAACACCTTCCGGATATTTAGACACACATAGACACAAAGACATGACTTTGTCCCATTGGAGGAGCCATGTTTGGTATGGGTGGTATGGGTGGGTGTGGTCTAGACAGCGTCAGCTGTGACAGCGTCATGCAGCAGCTGATACAGTCCCTGCCCTTACTCACAGAGCTAAGCCTGCATGCTCTGTTATGAAACTGTGCATGTCTTTTTTTGCTGCAAAGGTATTTTAATGATCTGATTTTCCACTGATGTGCCTATTTGAACCTAGTTAGATCTGAATTGAATTTTGCCAATTGAGTTAGATCTGAATCGAATTTCGCCAATTGAGTTTGGACTTGAATTGTCTGTCTTATGTCTTGTGTGTCTGTTATCTTGGCCTCCTCCTTCACCTCCTCCCTCACCTCATCCTTCCCCTCCTTCCCTTTTCCTTTCTTCCCTTCACCTCCCTCTCTCCCTTCCTTCCTCCCTCCTATCTCCCTCCCTTCTTTCTCCCTCCCTCCTCTCCCTCATTTCCTTCTCCCGCCCTCCTTTCTCCCTCCCTCCTCTCCCTCATTTCCTCCTCCCGCGGCGGGTCCCGCCCTCCTCTCTCCCTCCCTCATCTCCCTTCCTCCTCCCCAGCCCCTGACATCACATATCTGGATCATTTTGAAGGGGCTCAGATCGGAACACTTTACATCACAGACTACAAGCTGTACTTCAAGCTCAAAGTCCCGGTGGGTCCATGATTTCGCATGATTGTCACATGATACCCACATTTACGATGTCGGCTGATACCATAATTTATAGTTCCACCCCTTCATCCAGCGCCAATCACCTTCACTCCAATTACCATTCAATTTTAACCCTATATGCACCACCTCCTCCCCACAGGACATTATTTAACCCTGTGTGCACCACCTCCTCCCCACAGGACATTATTTAACCCTGTGTGCACCACCTCCTCCCCACAGGACAGTATTTAACCCTATGTGCACCACCTCCTCCCCACAGGACATTATTTAACCCTGTGTGCACCACCTCCTCCCCACAGGACAGTATTTAACCCTATGTGCACCACCTCCTCCCCACAGACAATCCCTTGATTCTAGACGTGCCTCTAGGAGCCATTAGTCACGTGGAGAAGATGGGAAGGTCCAGAGCAAAAGGAGAGAATGCCTATGGGCTGCAAGTATTCTGCAAGGTCAGCCCTGTGTATGTGTGTGTGTGTGTGTGTTGTGTGTGTGTTGTGTGTGTTGTGTGTGTGTTGTGTGTTGTGTGGTGTTGTGTGTGTGTGTGTGTGTGTGTGTGTGTGTGTGTGTCTGTGTGTGTGTCTGTGTGTCTGTGTGTGTCTGTGTGTGTCTGTGTGTCTGTGTGTCTGTCTGTGTGTCTGTGTGTGTGTCTGTGTGTGTGTGTCTGTGTGTGTCTGTGTGTGTGTGTGTGTGTGTCTGTGTGTCTGTGTGTGTTGTGTTTGTGCATGTGTGTGATTCAAATTATATATGTGTTTTGTGTGTTTGTATAGCTCTGTGCGTGTGTATGAGCATGTGTGGTGTGGGTGAGTGTGTTATGTGTTTGTATGGCTTGTACATGTGATGTACAGTGTGTGGTGTACAGTGTGTGTGTGGTGTACATGTTCTGTAGTGTCTGAGTGGTTGGCTCAGATGCTCCATGACATCATCTGCCTCTATCCCTTTGCAGGATCTTCGTGTCTTGACGTTTGCTTCAAAGCAGGAGTCTCATGCCAGAAGAGGAGTGTATGACCGACTGCAGGTGTGTGTGTGTGTGTGGGTGGTGTGTGTGGTGTGTGTGTGTGTGTGTGTGTGTGTGTATGTGAGCATGTACGTCACCCATCTATACACGCATTTGCACAAGTACACATACATACATACTACATACATACATACATACATACATACATACATACATACATACATACATACATACATACATACATACATACATGCTAACATACATAAATACATACATGCTCACATACATGCTCACTACATACATATACACACGTATCAATTACAGTACATACAACTAGCACTGATGATTGGCATTGTAATCGCAACAGTTGTGGAGTGGGAAGGATTGCAGCCACTAAGGAACATGTCATTCCTTGCCTTCATTCTGAGGGCCTCTGTTTCGACACATGCACATAGCTTGCCTTGTTGAGCCCT
>JABACO010000111.1:0-2500 GCA_013339895.1 Ephydatia muelleri
TATTATCTCTGGCCTCTTCTAGTTATGGTACTTATAAAAATGCATTAGGCCCGAAGGTGTCTCTCTTTCGTATTTGGCCCGCTAAACGCGAGGGAGACCTGACGGACTTCCCTCCCCCCCACCGCTCTCGTATTTGGGCCCCCGGATAAATGCTTTCAGAAGTATTAATCGATCCCCCCCCCCCCCCCCCCCCGGCCTAACTTCCTGGCTACGGGCCTGCATGCTTATATGTACTAACGCTCCGTTATAGTACAGTTACACAACCATTTTAGCCTATTACGGACGTCGCTACTGTAATCATGTACGTGTCACATTCATGCTAACCTAGGACTCTGAGACTTGCAAGATGCTTCCGTAAGAAGACTGGTTGGTTGTCATGCCCAGGCACTCCTGTGTCGATTCTATAAGTGGCAAACTCCTCTGTGTAATCGCCACCTCCGTCTTTGCAACATATAATCCCAATTAGTGCCCACTCTTACAAGGGGTCATGCTAAGTCTGGTCATTAATACAACAACCAGGTCTGGGCACGGCTGACTGACGATAGAGTGGCACGTGATGATCGTGGTAGGCACATTGAATGTGGGGTGTATCTCACTACCATTCAAGGGAAGTGCGATTTGAAGGCCCTAAGCTCTGAAAAAATAATGATAAATAAGTTCATTGATTACTCTCATGTAATCCGTGAGCAGGTAAGGAAAATATCATTTGGTTGGAAACAATTGATGACGCTAAGAAATGAGAAAAAAGATAATGGACATTGGAAACCTTGCATAATTAATTTGGAAGTGCGGATATAGGTACTTAAGTTCCGAAAAACTACACAAAATTATGTCAACTAGTCCCCACATTGCAAATCCGAGAGAGCTAGTCAATGTTTGGTTTTTTCTGCAGTTTAGCTGCATTTTCTGGAATTGCGTGCCATAACATGTTTCTATGGACATTGAATTACGCAATGACCGAATACCGCGTAATCCTTTTGACCGCCAATTTCTCGATATGATGTGCATGAATGTACACACTTGTGCACACACATTGTTATGTACACAGCCTGTACACCATATATTTGTCACACATACAGCACATACACATACAGTTATACTTGCATTGTTACGGAAATGGATTCTTGTGCACAACACATACATACACTCATGTACAGTACACTTGTACGCACGCATACTAATTGAAAACATTAAGCATGTCTACACACACTCACACACACACATGTACATTGCATGTAAGGTCTATTCTAAACTTGTTCTCTGCACCTTCACATGCAATATAAATTCATTTAACTGCTTTATGCATGTTATTTGATTTTTATACCCTGTCTCTTTGCTCCTTGCGTGTGGAGCTCCCTTGTGGCTGGTTCTCTGTACACAGACACTCACATCACCATTCTCGGAGATGTGAAGAAATAAAACTGTCTTATTGGGCACAACCCTTACTAAACTTCTTTTTGTTCGCTATGCTCAGCTTTGTTCCACTTGCATGACTTTTCTCAAAGTTTTTAGCTCACACAGAGTACATGTACATGCCCTCACGGACACACACACACACACACACACACACACACACACACATACAATTGTAGTCCTGACATGCTAAAGGAAAGTTGAAAAGGCCTTCATGGTGTTGAATTTTTTGCACCTAAGCTATCAGTAGAGATTGTGGTAGGTCAGGGCCCGTGGTGCGGTTTACACAGAACTGACAGAAGGAAGTTAGTAACAATATTCATTATCCAGCTCTATAGACAAATATACTGCACCCCTTTCTACTTGTTCAGAGTGCTAGATGAGTGTACTGAGGGAATAGTTAGTGTATGTATAGAGGACAAATCCAATGGGGACAAACACAATGTATGCACATCGTATGGGACATGCGGCTACCACATACACACACACACACACACCGTGGCAAACATTGTACCTGTCTAATGATGGTGCACACTATACATATACAAACTCATGTACATTGCATGCAAGGTGTGAACTTGTTCTCTGCACATACACTTGCATTCAGTTCTATCGAACTGCTCGTATGCATGTTTAAGAGGACACTGGTTCTATTCTCAATTTCTGTATGGACTGAGTTTCTGTACTCGTAATGTGTCGCTCTCTATTGTTTTATATAATTGACAACTTCTGCATGTGGAGCTCCCTTGTGTCTGGTTCTCTATACATACATGCATCATGCAACATGAAACTCACAACACCTTGTGAAACAATGCTTTCACAATTCTTTAAAAACCTAGATAACATTTTCTTCGTTGTTTCTGCCTCTTGCTCCACTTGCAGTGAAATCCATCTCTTGTTTCTAACAACTAGATGTAGATGCAGTGTTACAGTACTGTCTACCAAATTACTTTGCTGCAATACTATTCCCTCAGTACACACTCATCAGCACTCTGAACAAGTGCTCAGATTGACCATTCTATAAGGGGGTACACAGTACTTTTGTCTAGAGCTGGATAATGAATATTGTTACTAACTTCCTTCTGTC
>JABACO010000111.1:7500-102171 GCA_013339895.1 Ephydatia muelleri
CAGCGCCACCAGGTTGCCTCCTGCAAGGAACCTAGCCACTTGTACCGGAACCTTGCCAGAGATAAGCATATTAACCACCTCCCTAAGTGCAGCACAGATCGGGAAATGAAGAGGAACCTCTGCTGCTTCTATCAGATGCTGTATGCGGAGACCTGAAGGGCCACACGCTGTATCCTTAGGAAAGGAATGCAATACGGCCATGATGTTGAAGTCTGGTGGGAGGTAAGGGCAGCTAAGAGAGGTGCTGTGGGAGGAGTAGGTGGGATTCCTTTGGGATGCTTTGAGATCAATAGATTCCATGTGGTGTTGTTGTCAGGGGCCAGGCCCGAAGAAGTTAGAGTCTGACAGGCCTTTGATAAGAGTCCCTCCCTAGCAAGAGAAACTGCTGTCTGGACACTTGAAGATTTGTGATTAGAGGTAAGACGCATGGGGCCAGGGGAATGATGATTGAATGCTCTATTCCATAATGCACTGAACTCACCTTTAGACTATTGGGCGCATAGAC
Source organism: Ephydatia muelleri (assembly GCA_013339895.1). NCBI lineage: Eukaryota > Metazoa > Porifera > Demospongiae > Spongillida > Spongillidae > Ephydatia > Ephydatia muelleri. Next base: position 8,006 of record JABACO010000111.1, read on the forward strand.
GACTGATAGGCAGATATATTTATATTATTCAAGATATACAAAAATAATAACAGTACATAAACATTAAACAAACAAATTACACATACAATCGGATCTTGCTCTACGACAGTGGGATAATTCTAGAAAGGATGGCTGTAGCATTGGCACGAACTAGATGGACATTAAGTCGGCCATAAATGTCATTCAGCACAACTGACTTGGACTTGCATGTAGAGGTGGCGAGTCTGGAGGCGATTGATGAGATGATAGAAGACGCCTCATCGCCCCAAGCTCCATACGATTCTGCCACCATGGGGACACATACCCATCCAAGTTCCGAACATTTGGGATCATTAGCTTGATGTTTCCTCGCCTCTGTGACCTGAGCAGCAGACTTGGCCAAAACTCCCGCTTCCAAAAGGGTTAAAGGGTTTAGCGGAGAAGTGATGGAGACATCTAGTGCTGCTGGTTTGCCTAAGAACCAATTGGATAGTAAGATATCAGCTGGGCGAGTCTTATTGTGGTCATGGGTGAGATTGTTGCCCACTTCCACCTGAACACCTATGTGTGCACGCCGACAGGTCTCCACCAGGATATCTCTGATCTTGTTGTGGCGGGAGACCACATCTCCACCATATTTGCAGGTGACTGCATGGTGGCCAAGGTGATCAAGTACACCGCGGCACAGGGTACACTGAGAGCCCTCTGAAGTATCGAGGCCAAGCCACCACTTTACAGCAATCTGGAAAACAGGTGGATCTAGATGGAGTCCAAGGCCCTCAGAGGGAGTTACAGACAGCCAGGCTGAAGCATGGGGTGAAGAAATGGACAATAGACGGGCTTTGTCTGCCTTATTAATATATTAAACGAACATCATGATTCAATACAACACACCAATAATTCATACAATACATATGTATGAATTATTGCTACAGTTCAATAAACTTTAAGATGGGAGCCACCTGGAAAGGATTGCTGTCGCATTTGCCCTCACCAGATACAAGTTGAGCCTGCTATACAGTTCAGACAGCACAGCTGACTTTGGTTTGCCCGATATGATGGCAAGACGGGAGGCAAGCATCTTAAACGAGCCATGGCTTCCTTTCCCCAAGCACCATAGGACTCTATACAATAAATAACAAAATAATAAATTAAAAATAAATAAATATATTTACCCGATTTTTGACGGCTACGGCATTCCATAGTTCCATACATCCCAGCTTACCTTTAGGTCGACAATCAGCTGTTCAGACATGTGTGCTCATTTACGTAGTAGTAATAGCGTGCATTACCTGCTGTGGTGCTGTGTACAATCTATGTTTAGTATTATTGCTGTATATGTTATTTGTATCATTATTAATACAATAAAATTAAAAAAATATGCGCAATGTAATTTTTGTATCGTTTTGGCACGAATTACCCAGATGCTACCCAATTAATAAAACAAAATAATAAAAAGTTATGATAACAATCACAAAGTTATTGTTTTATCACGTGATGATTGGCGGCAAAATATAAGCAGCGGGAGAATGGAAGGTAACTAATACAGTAAGCTATATCACTCGTATCGAACTTACAAGCGTATCTGTTCCCAGACGACGCATTTCATGGATTTTCTAGCGAGGAGGAAGAAGGCGTTGACTTGTTGTCCTCCATCTTGGATCGAGAGGAGCCATCCGGTCATGAAGAGAAGAAAACTAGACACAATTCAAACGTCGTCCGAAGAGAAGAGAGAATGATTAGTCCACCTAGTGGTGAAGTGAGTGACGATGAACTGACCTCAATGAAAGGTGAGGGCATTCTGTTGAACCAGATACTAGAGCTAGACTCTGTATGGTTTGGGCCATGCAGCTGTGGTAGTGTATCACGTGTCATGTCACGTGCAAAGCTCAGAGCCATGGAAACTGAACTGAAGCAGCTGAGGGAATAGCTATGTGTACCAAATGAGAGACCTCACGCCAGGCAGAAGATGAGCATAGAGGGCAGGACAAGTGGGTACACAGGGTGTCATCTTGCAGGGATGTAGTTGTCATGGTTACACACATCAGGCCTATGTGCAAGCATCACAAGACCCTCCAGTGGTCCAGGGATGTGCCCTGATGGTCCTCCATCTTTTTGATCGGGAGGTGAGCCTGGAGGTAGCCAGACAGAGGAAGCTGGACGCGGAGAGTGGTGTGGTCACTGAGAAGTATACAGGACTGCGGATCAAGTGAGTCATGTGATAGGTGTGATGAGTCATGTGATAGGGTGTGATGAGTCATGTGATTGGTATGACAGATCATGTGATAGTTGCAGGGAGTCATGTGATTAGGTACAGAGTCAAGAGCTGGAGTATGGCTAGGATGTGTTTGTTGTGTGTGTGTTGAAGAGAAGGGAAAAACATTTATGTGTGGTACCTAGCTGGCCTGTGTGGTACCTAGCTGGCCTGTGTGGCACCTAGCTGGCCTGTGTGGTACCTAGCTGGCCTGTGTGGTACCTAGCTGGTCTTACCTGTACCCTGGTACATCCGTGTTGTGTACTACACAACATGGGTTTCAATTTCTGTTGCATGGTGTGAAGCGGGTAGCATATGTGATGTATTCCCATGTCACTGGTAGTGACATAAGCACAAACAAATATATTGTATACCATGGGGATTTGTATGATGAAAGGAGCTTGATGGACCATGGGGATTTGTATGATGAAAGGAGCTTGATGGACCATGGGGATTTGTATGATGAAAGGAGCTTGATGGACCATGGGGATTTGTATGATGAAAGGAGCTTGATGGACCATGGGGATTTGTATGATGAAAGGAGCTTGATGGACCTTTGACAACAGTTCAGTTATGCTATGATTTGTCTACTCTTTTGTCCAATAACTACTTTTTGTTAATTAACTAATTTATTGCCAATGCAACACGATCGACAATAGGTGTGCCTTGTAAACGATGCATGTAGATGTTGAGAGCTTCCTTCTGATCAATCATTGCATTCTTTTGTGGCCACACCCATTGGAGATGGGTACGGCTGAATCTTTGTTGTGGCCAAATGGCTTCAGAATGTCTGGATACCTACAGTAAATGTCTGGATACTTACAGTAGATGTTTGACAGTCCTGCTGATGGCAAGCATTTTGATGTCCATTCCTTCCACAGCAGAGTTGCTCCCAACAGTGTGATATCTGATGTCCTGATGAATTTAATAACTTGTCATGGCTGTTATTCACACAGCCATCCCATGAGGGTAGGAGAGGAGTATGGTCCAACATCAAAGAAATCAGTTGCTCATGGTTAAAACATCTTGTTGGGTGCTTAACGATTGATCATCGATCACTGGACACATGCACATAATCACTGTGGACAAATCAGTGTGTTGCACAATAGGAGTGTATAGTCAAACCCCTCCTGGACCCCTGGTCTCCTGGACCCCTCGCCCCCTGGCCCCCTGGTCACCTCGTGGATCTACCCTTGGCATTATGCCATGTCATGTGATGAATGAAATGAATTCATTAGCATGATGATCTATTAGCGTACCCTCCCACTGGTGACCACACCTCTTATGCGTCTACTGGCCACACCCACATGTGTCCACTGACCACACCTTATGGTACCTGTCAACACCTGTGAAGCCATTAGAATACATTTTCCATTGACTCGAATGTAACTATAATTAATAACTAAGATGTGTATCTTCTGTGGGTTGAGCTCGTTGCTGGATGCAAGATGGTTCGCATAGGGTCCATAGGGTCCAAGCTGAGGAAAGGGGATGTGGAGGGAGACTGGGTCACCATTGGTGTCCTCGTGGGACAAGCTGCCTCCAAAAGACTCAGCAAAGAGGGACAAGTTCAGTGTGTGGAAGCTTTCAGACCTGAGTAGCCAAAAGTCCCTGGTTTCCCTGTTCCTGTTTGGCAAGGCGTTCCAAGAGCATTGGAAGACGGTCATGTAATTGCTCACAGGAGCTGCAAGGAGCGTTGTGCCACCTTCAATAACATCTATCCCACCAATGAAGCCACCCAGGTAGCACTGACCTCTGACAACCTTCACTCCTAAGTCACAAAACAAGCATTGGCCTCTGCTTCATCAACTACCACCACAGTTTTCTGTGGTTCTGGTAGTACCCATAGGCTGGACCAAGTTTGCAAAGATTGTCAAACCACTCACGCAGCTTTGGAAGTTTTGCAGCACAAGCTGCCTCATCTGCATACCAACATTGAGACCAGTTGTTCGGATCTGTTAGTGAAGCAATGAGTGGTGTCTATGCTGCTGCATACATCAGCATAGATAGAGGGTCGCCTTGGACAACCCATTCCTTGCTCAAGATGGACTCAGAAGTAACAAGGGAGGCATAGCCACAGTTGGTGTTGAATACGAACCTGGAGCATCGTGCCTCACATTCCATAGTGCAGCTACTTTGATCAGGAAATTGAAGGCATTTTTTGCGTCTACAAGAAGGAGACCCCAACCGCTACCCAGATTGTCTTCAAAAAGCTCTCTGATAGCATGAACAGCCCCATCAATACCTGCTTCTAGCCCAGAACAAAGCTGACTTACTCCACAAAATTCTGCCAAATCACTGCCTGTTGCAAAGGCAAGAGCTTTGCAAACAATTTGTCACAGTTCTTCTCCAATAGCAATTGGTCATACGCCAGGGCACTTATCAAGGGCTATGAGTTGGCTTGACATCAATGCCTAATATGAGGCCACTCTACGATGTTGTTTGCAAGGTGTCTACCAAGAGCAGCAACTTCATCACGCAATTGCGCACTGTGCGATCCATACCTCATAAGATAGTCCTGCCACTGCATGGATCCTCAGGGACCAGCACCACCTTGGATACATCTTGCCACAAGCTCTATACGTGAACCAGTCACATCAACGTCAGTAAGTGGAGGAAGGTTATTGTATGGCATAAAAGCTTGTGTTCCAAAATTAGCAGGGTCAGGGTGTTTTTCACGTAACACATCAAGGACATGTTTGGAGCCATCATTGACTAACTGAGAGGGATCCAGTACTCCACCATCATTCATCCTTTCTGTCAACCATCTCACAGCTGATCTTACCTGTCCTCGAAGCATCAAACGAGAAAAGACCTAAACTATATGATTGGGGCAGGGTTGTTTAATTCTACATCTAGCCCATTTCTTGGCACATCTTGCAAACTCAAATAAAAGTTCATCATAATGCTCAAGCCTCCACATTTCCATGCATCGTTTCAATAGTGCATATATCAGTTCCTTTGACGACCATCATGTCCAGTTGTAGAATTACCCCAATTAAGACAATCAACCTCTCTGACATGAAGGAACCATTGGTATTTTTATGGTTACCTTCATTATAAGAGGAACGTATTTATCATGTGACGTGATTGTGCTTCAACAAAACACGGGCATCTAACGACTTTAGTACTGAATAGTGCAGTGCGTATGTGTCTTTATAATTTCTTGGATGATTATACCTTCCCCTCGCCACAACTGGGGCACTTTATTTTTTTGATCATAACTACATGCCTCCTGCAAATCTCACCTCTCTCTCTTACTCTCTGCCTCTCTCTCTCTCTAACTCTCTCTCTCTAACTCTCTCTCTGCCTCTCTCTCTCTCTCTGCCTCTCTCTCTCTGCCTCTCTCTCTCTCTGCCTCCCTCTCTCTCTCTGCCTCTCTCTCTCTCTTTGCTCTCTCTCTCTCTCTGCCTCTCTCTCTCTCTCTCTCTCTCTCTCTCTCTCTCTCTCTCTCTCTCTCTCTCTCTCTCTCTCTCTCTCTCTCTCTCTCTGTGACACCATTCACACTTGATTTTCATCAATCCTTTTTGGCCACAACATCAACAGTTCCAGCCACCATCATATGAAGGCATCTTTGGTCCTAACCTTACATCATCAGAACTTGGCTGATCAGGTTGGCCTAGTAAATAGTGCTGCAAAACTTTTATTCCCCTCTTTGTGTCACAGCTAAATCTCCTGGTAAAGTCGACATATATCAAGGGGCCTAATGGTGATGGCTTTATATTCTATATCCTGATTAATACCTATTTCTGTAGGACTGTGCTGATGTGAGCAGTGCATTTCTGCACAACTCCTTGCAGTTTCAATCCAACATTGTGGCAAGTACTGTAGCAAGCTTTAAATCATGCACATGATAGGATCGTCCTGTTAAAAATGGAGATGTTAGGTCAATACAATTCCAATCCAATCGTCAGGATTGAGACAGTGATCTTGAATTGATTCACATTTCAATCCTAAGTTATTCTTGGATTGATCTGTTATCTATTATATTATCAAATCAATTGTGAATTTAAACAATTTAGATAGATCTACACTATGCTTAAATCTTTAAATCTAATATCGTAACCAGATACTTTTATCATCATGTGCTCATGAGGATGGGTCATGTGACTACATCAAGTCATGTGCTCATGATGGGTCATGTCACCACATCACGTCCATGCATACATATGGTGGACGAAAGCAAGCATCTTGAATCATACATAATCAATGCACAGCTGCATAGATGGAATTAATATACACACATACAAACACACATACACACACACATACACACACTCACACATACACACACATACACACTTACACATACACACAAACACATCCCAATGTGCTGCTGAATGCATGATCAGGTGGTTGTAGTGGTCAGCAGGTCACCTTGCAGCAAGTCAAATGACAGTACACAACTAATGGTACAAGAAACTGGCTATTCCTTTTGCATATGCAGATTGGTCTCTAGCTAAATTGCAAACATCTTCTCATCCATTCCAGACATCTCATATGCTAATGTTTCGTTGTCAGGGGGATGAGGAGTATCTTTGGACCTCCTTTTCATCACACAGCAACAACAACATGTGACCACCAATGCTCCCAGAGAGAAGAACACAACAAATGAGCTGGCAATGGTTATTCCAATAACATCAATAGACGTCAGGAATACATCGGTTGCTGTGGAGACAAATATTTCATTTCAAGTTTAGCTGTGATATCATACATTACTGATGGCAGAGACTGCATTTATGAATTTAGAATACCATGCTGTATTTATATTGAAATAATACAGCTATGTTTGGATGCTTGCTATCAACCAATAAATCAATTTTGCATAATTATTCCTCTCTGAATATATAGACAGAAAAGAATTTGACAAATTTGTGGAAATTTTCAATATACCCTCTATTGCCGTAAAGTGACTAAGTAAACCATAGGGTACACATGATTTTCACAATATTGCTAAAGGTTTTAGCATCATATGGAACGTTCTATGTCTTGTGGATTTTATTTTATAACATAAAATTTAAATCGATATATCTTCCGAAATATTAACGCTATCGGGTTCCTATTTTTAACACAACATACCACACCATTACTATGTGTGAAAATCCATTTTGGTGTCTTACACATGCGGGGTACCGACGTCTCAAAGTCCGATACCCCGTAGGGTTCAAAACGGCCACATCTTCAGGTAGGAGTGTCCAAATCGGTTCAAAATAGGTACCTATGTAGAAGGGTCCTACTGCTATTGATTTGTTCTGTTCGTTAATTTTTACTTTATCCGTTATGGAGATACAAGTGTGCAAAGAAATTGCATATTTCCCGGGCGTTACGCGCCATTAACGTATTACGCGGACGTCCTCGAAGCCAGTCGTAATACGTTAATGGCGCGTAACGCCCGGGAAATATGCAATTTCTTTGCACATATGTATCTCCATATCGGATAAAGTACAAATTAACGAACAGAACAAATCAATAGCAGTAGGACCCTTCTACATAGGTACCTATTTGGACACTCCTACCTGAAGATGTGGCCGTTTTGAACCCTACGGGGTATCGGACTTTGAGACGTCGGTACCCCGCATGTGTAAGACACCAAAATGGATTTTCACATATAGTAATGGTGTGGTATGTTGTGTTAAAAATAGGAACCCGATAGCGTTAATATGTCGGAAGATATATCGATTTAAATTTTATGTTATAAAATAAAATCCACAAGACCCATTTTCGTATAGAACGTTCCATATAAGTAGTAATTTCCACTTATCAGAATGACCACATCAATTATTAAACACCAATATGCATGCATTGTTCTTCACATGTACAAGTATAAAAGCCGATTCAAATCAGAGGAATGTCCAAACATGCAGAGATTGCATGACTAGAATGAATTTAGCAACAAACAACAATATCTACAATTACCAAATAAGCTTCGAAAACATTAACTTTTCATTGCAAACTTGCTCGCAATGACAAACACTGCATGAAACGATATTTTCTGACATCAATTTGGTTTATAAAGAAGAGATCATATTCATACTATGATAATTTAAATATTGTATTGTTTTGCACCTACACTTTGTGGGAGGAATCAAGCTGAAGTAAATCTTTACACCTCCAACCACTGGACCAGTACATTTTGTAGAGTTAGTGTTGGTAGCTGCCACTGTGCAAAAAATGTAGTATACGCTAGCGTATATTTTTGCGTATATTTCGCGTATACCATGAATATACCAAGGGTAGTGTATATTCCGAATATCCAACTGGTATATTTTAAGAATCCACAGGTGACAATTATTCATTGCGCGTATTCTCGAAGTATCAAAAATATGCAAACCACAATGAATTATGCAAATATAGATAACTTACGTAAAAATAGATATTAGTTTTTACCTCTCGATCAAGAATGTATGGCTGTATGTTTCCAATGTGATTTCAAATGTAGAACATTATGGACATACAGTAGTGGTCAATAAAAATCTTATGGATCGGATTCGTAGTCGGTATTAAAGGAATTGGTAGTTGCCAGCATATGCATGGGGACGCCTCTATAGACTTGGATCAAGAGGCAAATATCAAGAATTGTATGAATCCTATGAAGACTCGTAGCGCGAGTCGTGGGCAGTGGAACATGAATGCTCGATATCCACGTAGATATAAATTATTAAATTTAACCCTCTTACTAGTTTAAATTCGAATACCTAAATCTCTTGAACTAAATATAAGGTATGTGATCAGAATAGTTTTGATGCCAGAATTATAAGCTGTAGTGGGACTACATGCATACAATTCGGACAATGCAGGACGTACAAGCCAGCCACTTGAAAGTGGCCGGGGTGTCGACATCGTTCTATTTGGGACCCGACTTATAGCGAGCGGTGGATTCACAACTGAGCCAATCGAAGAGGGGGGGGGGGGGGGGGGGGGGGGGAGGCTTCAGGTCCGATTTATGGCAACCTAGTACCTCCCTCACCCAGGAACCGTCCATTTCTATACATAACTAGTAGTGGATGAGAGTGCGGGAAAGTCGTCGGGAGGGGGTCGTTCGACCGACCCGACCCCCCCACCCCCCCAATCACCTGGCTAGGTTTAGTGTATAAGCTTCAAATTGGTCATGTTGTCACCCCAATTGTCTCCTAAGAATCATTTGACTCTGATGAGTGTGGCTATCTGAGGTGAGTGGGGTTTGCTTTTAATAATGCAATTTACAAACTTTCATGTCTATCTGTGTAGATATGTGACACATGGTTTGGTGCAGAGTTGTCACCCCAAAATAGGGGTCAAGTACAGGTCATGTGACTCTAATGGTGTCTGATGGTGACACTGATGAGTATAGCTATCTCAGGTGAGTGGTTTGCTTCTAATGACAAACTTTCATGTCTGCACATTCAAGTGTATGTGATGCAAGGTTTGCAGTATAATCTTCAAATTGGTCCCACTCCAATGGTAGGGGTCAAGTGACTGATGAGTATGTGTGGTTTGCTCTGCAATTTACTGCTCTCCAATTTACTAACGTTCACATTAAAAATGTGGAATTATGAATTCTGTCACAATTCAGAGCTGTGAAGGAGTTGAACCACCCCCAAGGTGACCCTGTAACCGGAAGTGGGCGTTACCGTCACGTGAGTCATAGTGTCTCTGTTAAAATCTGGAATTGAAGCCTAAACTCTGTCGCAATTCAGAGCAGCCTGTCACTACGACAGTCCACCTTGGAGGGTGCAGAGGTTGAACCACCCCCAAGGTGACCCTGTGACCGGAAGTGGGCGTTACCGCCACGTGAGTCATAGTGTCTCTGTTAAAATGTATAATTGAAGCATAAATTATGTCGCATTTCAGAGCAGCATGTCACTACGACAGTCCACCTTGGAGGGTGAAGAGGTTGAACCACCCCCAAGGTGACCCTGTGACCGGAAGTGGGCGTTACCGCCACGTGAGTCATAGTGTCTCTATTAAAATCTGGAATTGAAGCATACATTCTGTCGCAATCCAGAGCAGCATGTCACTACAACAGTCCACCTTGGAGGGTGAAGAGGTTGAACCACCCCCAAGGTGACCCTGTGACCGGAAGTGGGCGTTACCGCCACGTGAGTCATAGTGTCTCTGTTAAAATCTGGAATTGAAGCCTAAAATCTGTCGCAATTCAGAGCGGCCTGTCACTACGACAGTCCACCTTGGAGGGTGAAGAGGTTGAACCACCCCCAAGGTGACCCTGTGGCCGGAAGTGGGCGTTACCGCCACGTGAGTCATAGTGTCTCTGTTAAAATCTGGAATTGAAGCATACATTCTGTCGCAATTCAGAGCAGCATGTCACTACAACAGTCCACCTTGGAGGGTGAAGAGGTTGAACCACCCCCAAGGTGACCCTGTGACCGGAAGTGGGCGTTACCGCCACGTGAGTCATAGTGTCTCTGTTAAAATCTGGAATTGAAGCCTAAAATCTGTCGCAATTCAGAGCAGCCTGTCACTACGACAGTCCACCTTGGAGGGTGAAGAGGTTGAACCACCCCCAAGGTGACCCTGTGACCGGAAGTGGGCGTTACCGCCACGTGAGTCATAGTGTCTCTGTTAAAATGTATAATTGAAGCCTAAAATCTGTCGCAATTCAGAGCAGCCTGTCACTACGACAGTCCACCTTGGAGGGTGAAGAGGTTGAACCACCCCCAAGGTGACCCTGTGACCGGAAGTGGGCGTTACCGCCACGTGAGTCATAGTGTCTCTGTTAAAATGTATAATTGAAGCCTAAAATCTGTCGCAATTCAGAGCAGCCTGTCACTACGACAGTCCACCTTGGAGGGTGAAGAGGTTGAACCACCCCCAAGGTGACCCTGTGACCGGAAGTGGGCGTTACCGCCACGTGAGTCATAGTGTCTCTGTTAAAATGTATAATTGAAGCCTAAAATCTGTCGCAATTCAGAGCAGCCTGTCACTACGACAGTCCACCTTGGAGGGTGAAGAGGTTGAACCACCCCCAAGGTGACCCTGTGACCGGAAGTGGGCGTTACCGCCACGTGAGTCATAGTGTCTCTATTAAAATCTGGAATTGAAGCATACATTCTGTCGCAATCCAGAGCAGCATGTCACTACAACAGTCCACCTTGGAGGGTGAAGAGGTTGAACCACCCCCAAGGTGACCCTGTGACCGGAAGTGGGCGTTACCGCCACGTGAGTCATAGTGTCTCTGTTAAAATCTGGAATTGAAGCCTAAAATCTGTCGCAATTCAGAGCGGCCTGTCACTACGACAGTCCACCTTGGAGGGTGAAGAGGTTGAACCACCCCCAAGGTGACCCTGTGGCCGGAAGTGGGCGTTACCGCCACGCGTCTCTGTTAAAATGTATATTTGAAGCATAAATTATGTCGCATTTCAGAGCAGCATGTCACTACGACAGTCCACCTTGGAGGGTGCAGAGGTTGAACCACCCCCAAGGTGACCCTGTGACCGGAAGTGGGCGTTACCGCCACGTGAGTCATAGTGTCTCTGTTAAAATGTATAATTGAAGCATAAATTATGTCGCATTTCAGAGCAGCATGTCACTACGACAGTCCACCATGGAGGGTGAAGAGGTTGAACCACCCCCAAGGTGACCCTGTGACCGGAAGTGGCCGTTACCGCCACGTGAGTCATAGTGTCTCTGTTAAAATCTGGAATTGAAGCATACATTCTGTCGCAATTCAGAGCAGCATGTCACTACAACAGTCCACCTTGATGGGTGAAGAGGTTGAACCACCCCCAAGGTGACCTTGTGACCGGAAGTGGGCGTTACCGCCACGTGAGTCATAGTGTCTCTGTTAAAATGTATAATTGAAGCCTAAATTCTGTCGCAATTCAGGACATCATGGCTGGCTACTTTGGCAAGGAAGCTTTTGACATCACCACTACTATTGACACCAGACCATCATCATTTTACATCAGCACATGCGTGTATATATTTACATATTGATTAACACATGCATAACTTTAGTATCGTGGTCATTACCATCACATTGTTCATGGACATTACAATGAGATTGTTGTGAGAGTGCCATGACTAATGGAACATCAATTATAACCAACCAATCATGTTTCAATGGCTATACCTTGTAATAAGTATATATGCATAAACATAGAGGCAACAGTTCTGAATGACTTTCTACTGGGTCATGATTATCATAACTCTCTCTCCAAGTACATATCGGATTGAATCATATAAGATTAAGAATAAGCGTGCATTCAATTTAAGAATTGCATGTCATGTGATGCATCAATATAACGTTGTTATGATGCCACGCCCCTTCAATAATGTACCATAATAAATACAACATGTATGTATTGCCACGTCAATGAGGAAACAACGCAGAGTAGAGTACAGAAGTGTGATTACAACATTTTATAAACCTTGGAATTGATTACTATTCTAAGATTCAAAAAGTTGAATCTTTCTATTGACTGGACATAACACTAGCACATTATCAACTCCAAAGTCAAACTTCTGTGTTGTGTTTAATTCTGCACACTGATTAATGATCCTGCTTAGAGGAAGGAATACTGATGGTCCACTTTTCTTTGTAATGTTGGTGAATGTTTTCATAGGATACACCTGCATGTCTTGGTAAGGATGATTTTCATACCAGTGTACATATGCAAATACATGAGTGACATGAGATTCTGGTTTTCCGGGATGCATCATTGCCACAGTGTGGTAAAAGAAGTATTGAACTTCACCTGCACGGTATTCACAACTGCTAGCTGATAAGAAGTTTCTCCCTTCAAGAGGCTTTGGCCAATAGGCAATGATACTATGTGAACTATTGCCCCTAGCTTTCACTGACAAAAATTTCTCCCCCAAAATACTCACCTCATTAAAAACATCATGAGCCATAAACACATGTGTAATTTTTGACAGAGGATATAGAGCCAAATAGACGTTTCTCAGCCACTCAACTTCATCCAATGAAAACAGCTTTTCGCTCACTTTTGATGTTGCCTCATATGTCACACTATTAGTAGCATCAATTTGTTCAATTGAGCAGAAAACGTGTCTGGAGTATCTTTGTAAATTGTTCGGATCAGCTAGGGTCTGTTGAATAGAGCCTTGGCAAGATGTTTCTTCTTCATGAAGCCACTCAATACAGGCCCCTGTCATTGATAACTGACTCTTAGCTTCCTGAAAATTAAGAAACTTTGTCATCACTTGAAGTTCAGGGCAGATCCAATTTTTCTGGAAGCTTTCAAAAACACCATTGTAACGTTCAAATGGAAAGCACCAAAATGAATGCACTGGTCCATAATCTAACATACAGTCTTTTAAATGCAAGTGAAGATGCATGTTTGGTGTGCATTTATTTTTACCATACAATTTCTCATATGTATTGCAGAATGCAGTGAGTTTCTCATCACCCTTAATAACATCATCTATGGTCACAATTGGTTTGAGAAGCAGAGAACATGCTTCAACAAAATGAGACCAGCACCGCAGATCGTCAAGTGTTAAAATGGTATGAAGTATGGGCACAGAATACACTAGCACCCAATTTTTCCACTGATCTGCTGTCAGTGAAGACACTTTAGATTCTATTTTGTGTGGAATACGACCCAGAAATGGTGGCACTCTTGTACTGTCTATAATTTCCTGCATAGTCTGGTAGTCCTGTTTAGAAAAGTTGTAATTATCCTTCCACACTGACATCATGTATTTTGCAGTGCCTAACAGTAGATTATGCATAGGATCCACAACATGAAATCGAACAAGATCTAAGTAGGGTAGTCGGATCAGTTCTGAATATCTAACTCCCCATGTACGTTGCAATTCTTTTTTCTCAAGACTAGATTTGCTCTGCATGATTTGTTTTAGAATATGCATGTGAGAATCATGACATCTTGGTGACCATGCACTCCTATCAAATCCTGAATAATCAGGTTTGGAACCAAACTCTAAACACTCAAACTCCTTCAAACATTTTGAACACCCCCGTCGAGCACTGTGTGACATAAACCCACACAACTTACGAGTTGCAGGAATATCTGCTGAAATAGAGGTTAGCATACATCTTACGGAAGTAACACCAAAAGCTGAACCTGACTTGATAAGGGTACCGTGCCACAGCTCCATCAAATCATCAATTAGAGGCTTCAAAAATGAATTTACACTCAACTTTGGCTCATTAGGTCCAGGAATGCACCCCACAATAATAACATTGTCCAGTTTAAATCGTTTATGTCGAGGTAAGTTTTCAATGACTAAGTATATAAGTCCCATACTATAGTTAACATGTTTATAAATCTTGAACCAGTCTATGTTTAAACGCAAGGAAAGGCTGTAAGGAACAGAAAGAAACTGACCTGGAGCAGAAAGCTCTTTCCAAACATTTCCGTCATAAATGTCAGACAGTACATTTTCAACAGGTGCCCGTGATCTCCAATGTTCAATATCCGTTAAAAATTCTTTCTTTAGAAACAACCTGCATAATGATGTTTTTAAGGGGCAATAAACATATACTTTTTTGGGGACAAATCGATAGTGCTTTCCACATTTAACTTTGCGAAGAAGCTCAGCCCCACAGGTCATATTTCGAGTTCCAGTTTTTTCAGTGCAAACCATATTTGAGGATGCATAATTTCGGATATTATAGCATGCTGAGCATTTGGGACACACAGCAAACTTGTTTAACTCTGCACAAATTTTATTTTTTCCAAATATTTTTCTCAATTGATAAACTGTTTTTGGTAACTGGTTTAATAGAAGCTGTATTCTATCATCATTCAGACACTGAGCTATTATTTTTAGCAAAGTTTCAAAAACCTTTAAGACAAATTCTATACCCCTGTCTGAAACCTTGTACACCAGCTGGAAAAAAACCAAGCCTATGGCTAAAGGTTGGAGCACAAGGCTACTTAATGATCCATACGATTTTTCACCAGCTACATTCACATTGTGATTTGTAGTTGAAAGGGCGTTGGTACTGTTGTACATTGACCTGGATGCAGATTCATAGTGGCTTACATCATCTGGCATCATGTCTGTAGATATAGGTTGCACACACATTTCTTGATCAATGTCATCAATATTGTCCACTACTTGTGCTTCGTTTTCTTGCTCATGATTCTCAAGATCTGATTCCTTGTCAGAACTGACAGAACCACTCCATTCATCAGAAATTTTCTGAATCACTTCTTCCTCCTCTGATTCTCCATGATCATAATTCCGAACATCACTAATGTCTTTCCCTTCTGTTTGAAAAGAATCACTGCCATCATCAGGCCCATCGTGATCTATTAAAATGCTTTGAGACGCTTCCTCAGAAGACGTTCCAGGTGGACAGTACAAAGGGTTTTGGTGACGCTTGTAAGCTGAATAACTGAGCTTTTTACAGCATTTAGGACATCGAGTTCTGTTTCGTGAAGACATCTTAGGATCCAATTACGCGCCGGAACACTTAAATTTGTACTAAGAATGTTTATTAATTTATTTAAAAATGCAAGTAAAATTTGGCGCTAAAACACCGCGTGGTCTAGAATGAATGTTCATCCGCGAAGTCAAAGAGGCGTCGACACACCAGAAAGAACTGGTCAGGTTAGTGGCATATTCACGGTGCGGTTAATGATTTTGATCATAGCAGCATGGTCATGTTACGCCAAGAAGGCTTATTGGCGGTGCCTCTACCAGTGCATTTTACGGCACCCCACCTGCTGTGCATTCGCGGACTACTTGGTTCCCTGGGGAGGTAATAGAATGTGGCAATACTGGTACCAGTCGTAGAAACGAGATGGAGGAACTGAAAGGATGGATGCACCAACTCGTGGCAGATATGCAAACAAGTATACTGGGACGCATATCGGATATTGAGCAAAACATCCAGAGCCTCTCGGACCGTGTTTCTTCACTGGAGAGGCAAAATGAAGCTGTGGATGTGTTGCAGCAGGCAGATGAAACTGCCACCGCTGCGATGCCCCACCAAAGTCCGCGCCACACACGCACCCGCAAAGCCCCCACTGAAATACAGGCAAGTGGAGTTAGGATCTCATTACAATGTTTATTTTTACCTTATCAGGGTCGTATAAGAGAAGTGTATAACAATTTGGGAGAAGAACTTCACTTTCGGCTTGACGAAGGGTAACTTTAGGGTCTGTTACCCTCTGTACTTTTCTTATACATTTGCATCTCTATCTGGTGGCAGAATTGATAGTGAATTCAATAAGAAGATCGTAAGCCTGGTAGCGGCCGAGTTCGATAAGGATCACTGCCCAATTGCCACAGTTAAAGGTATTTTCTGTGCATTACTTTTCACCAAAATGGCTTTTGTCTGTTGTAGCTGGTTTAGTTACCTACAAGAGAACTCTGAAGAGGGCTCTGACATCAAACGATTCAACTTCTCGGCGTGTCAAGCGATCCCGCCAACAGCGTGTAGGCCTCTATACGTCCTATTTTTTTTACTATACGTCGCGTGATGCTTTTTTTCTGCTGTAGTTGTGGGAGAAACGGTGCCAAGTGCTGAAGGACGACGAGAAGCAGTTATGGGGTGACATCAAGCCTAAAATGATGTCAGAAGAGGAGAGCGACGACCAGAACGCTCAAACTCTACAACGTCGCCGTCCGTCGTGGCGTTCTGATAGGCTAAATGACTTAATTGATGACTTGGATGAACGAATAAACGGAACCAGCAACTCGAAGCTCCATCCAAAGAAGCAGAGAATTGAAGGACCGCTCTTGGACGCATCCACTCCTCCAACTGCCCAACCCTGGATGATACGAGAGAAAGCTTGAACGTTTTATGTTTTTGGTCGCTGCTTCTTTATCGATTGTATTCCTAATTTTATTATAAATTTGATCATGTGATCATGAGTACACAAGTAGAAACGAGCTAGTATACAGAAACTGATTCGGAGACGTTTCCAAATATGTACTGCGTACGGAAGCGGTCATGGTGCACGGAGACATAGAGTAACAAACCCACAATAAGCGCACGTGATAGTATCGAGTATACGCAAAATATACGACATGCGATTCTGGTTCTATCCGCAAAATATACCAATGCGTATTCTTCGCGTATAGCATGTGTATATTCGTGTGTATATTTAGCATATACGCAGAGTATACACTATCGTATATCCAACTTGTAGCACAGTGTGCTGCCTTGCAGTAGTACATCTGATCACTGGTGAGGCCTTGTAGGGAGACATTCACCTCTGTGCCTTTTGTGGTGGAGATGTTGTACACACTTGTTTCAGGAGGAACAGAGGGATCAGTACTGCAGCACACCATACAGTAGAAGGACTGGTTCCGCAGGAACGAACAACCGATGGAGTTATCATAGCTTACAAATGAGGCATTTCGAAATATGGAATTGGTGGGACCTGCAAGACATTAGTATATAATTTAATAGTATCATTTCAATGCATACATGTAAACACATGCCCATTTGATTGTGATGAGAATAGTTTCAACTCACCATAGATGGTAGTGCTGTTCTGTAGCCCAGAAGTTCCATCTGGATTTATGGCTTTAAGCAGAACGCTGTAATTATAAGTCATGTGTGCGATTGGTGTGATTTGATGGACATAGAGACATGGTGTAGTGGAACAGAGAGTACAAGCTTCTCCAACAGCTCTGTCAGTACCAACAACTCTCACTGTGTATGTGGTCACATTGCCTCCCTGTAATGGAATAGAATATTCAGTATTATAGGTCATATGGCTACCAGATATTACCGTTTACCACTGGAATCCAGGATATTTCAAGATGGCGAAGGGTGTTGTTAGAGTTGAGAACAGACACAGCTTGAATATACATAGGAGGGATGGCCACTGCAATAAGGGATGAAACAAATTTGAGGTTTATGTTGTGCATTTAGTGAACAACAATTGCAGATTAACAAATGTACTGTTCTCAATCATTACCAATTGCACAAATGGTCTGACGTTTGCGCTTTTATCTACTTGTGTAAAACTGAAAAATATGAATAAAAATTTACACCTATTCTAATCATTAAATCATTCATACACCTCAAAAAGGGAATCCCATGGGTGGCACGGCTCCATGTATATTGAACTGAATTGATGAATTGAATTTGAAAGGTACAACTACATGTGCAGTGCTACTTTCCGTTCTCCTTTCCATCGTTATAACGCGAATTGTGCATGATCATAAAAGATGTAGACCAAGGACAAAAAATTTGCCAGTTTAGAAAATGTTGATTTGAAGTCTCACGAAAACGGCATTTTCATCCTGTGTCTTAAGTTATATGCCAAGGGACAGGAACTATTTGTCTTTGTCAGTAGATGTGGCCACAGAACTGGATTATACAATTATACAATTATTGATATCATTTAACCAGAATCTACTTTCCTTTTGCTCATATTCGACTACCTTGTAAGCAGTTGATCCGTTATGGAAGGGACGTTTAGTTTATCACTCAGTGGAACCTCCTACCCCACCCCCCACCCCAATCATAGCAGCACTATAACGTAATGCTGTAACGTCACAAACAGCATCCTGCATGTGCAGGATATAACGCATGCATATGAGACGCCACTAGTGTGGACCCGTTTTCATTGGTCTGATGACGTGTACTAAGCGGATAATAAAGGCATTTCACTTTGTACCGCTTCTTTCGCTCGCTCGCATCCAGTCTAATCCAGTCGCTTATATATGGAGCTGGGACTGCGTCTTTTACAGGTCCTTGCATGCTTTTGCACAATGACATATTCTGAATGACGCGTATTTCGTGTAGCTATTTCGGTGGAGTTCCAAAAGTTAATCAAGCGCCAAAGTGGATTACAGAATAATGTCAGTTTTAAACGCACGTCTCGAGGACGTCAAAAGATCGGATCGTTATCATGATTGTATCGAACAAGACTTCAAACCGTACAGATCCGCGCATGTGATGATGAATGGCCATATTAATGACTCGAGGGAAAGCCGCCGTCCTATACACTGAACTTCCGCGCTAAAAAATGACGTATCACCATAAAAGTAGTATATTTTAATCAATGTGATTAAAATTGTTGAAATATAAAATCCAGAGGAGAACACATCAGATATTGTGACGTAAAGCACAAATAAAAACAATCCTCTGGAAACTTATCGGTTAGCTGAGTTACGGCTTACTGTGCACTGCCACGAAATATGTTATCATGCTATATAGAAGTGGAGGGGGGAAGGTGAGGGGGAGAACAATTAAAACCCATGAATTATTGAAGCGATTAATGAAGTCTCTCCCGTGGCCAGTGGCATATAGATTCTTAGACTATAGCATAATGGAATCTCGCAATCTGATTGGTCTATTGCAGGTACCATATTTTTCGTAGAAACCTCGTTATAGCGTAATCGCGTCCTCTAAATGCCAGCGGGCGGGACGGTAGAATACCCGCCCTCTGGCCCTTAGAATACCCGCCCACTGGCCCTTAGAATACCCGCCCACTGGCATTTAGAAGACCTCCATGTATACTTTTTTTTTATAATGCAATACATAGGCCTACAATCGATACAATAATACGTGCACATGAGTTTTGTATAGCAACGCTCATGTTTACGTTTATAGTAACCAATGCCGTTATAATTATCCATTGCGCAAGCGCAGTTTCTGTGTAGCAATGGGATCTTTGAGTGCCGACCTATTGGACTGGCACGTCGAAGAGGATGAAAAACAGCATAGCGAATACCCGACCATTTGCAGTTCCGAAAACGTAAACGTAAACATAAGCGTTTATGCTACAGTCTAATATTTAGATTGAACGCACGTTCGCTGTCTGTAACTTGTCCATTGATTCCATATTTTAACGCAGTACTTTGTGTCATCTGTAGTCTTTTTAGATACGCCTGCAGAAATGACATCTCCTATTTCATTGTCCGTTTTCGGAACTGCAAATGGTCGGGTATGTATAGGTAAGTCTTCGCTATGCTATTTGTCATCCTCTTCGACGAGCCAGTCCAATAGGTCGGCACTCAGTATATCCATTCCGAAAAGATCCCGTTGCTACATGTACACAGAAACTGCGCTTGCGCAATGGATAATTATAAGTTTATAACGGCATTGGTTACTATAAACGTAAACATGAGCGTTGCTATAGTCTAAATCAGTTAGACACTGTCACCTTCGGGATCTACGTGATTTAGAATCCCTCGGGCCCTTTCATAAATCCTCCCCCCCTCCCCCTTCCCCCCCCTTCCCGACCTCCGTTACGTGCCCCAATACCATACCATCGTAACTTTTGAATACATTGTTGTTAATTAGCGGATTGTGTTCTTATTTGAAGATGCCATCTGAATTTATCTCACCTTGTATGTACAGTTCAAATATCTCAATCAGAACATTTTCATTGGTAGTAGATTCATCCGTGCAAATCCGAACTTCTAAGTCCTTAGAAATGGGAGTTGAAAACGTCTTACAGAACCACGGGAGATTTGTTGGATTACAACAGGTGACCTCGCTCCCACCACACTGCTCTCCATCCCACAGAACGTCCGCGGAGTAGACCTCTGTTGCGACATAGTTGGGTCCTAGGTTGCCTGACTCGCAATAGTAATCAGAACCCACAATCGACGTAGGTGCGGGATCCCCGTTTCCAGTGCCAGTGCATGGACAGGCACTCCTTTCTCCACTGATTTCATTGTGCGACGCGGCGTATGTGAACACGTGATGTCTGCTTCCAGGCAACCCGTAGGTGACTGTGACTCCATCCACGTAGTAAGTTTCGAGGGTCGTTGGTATATAATTATAAAAAGCATCAGGCGATCCTTTCTGATAACCTCGGAAACGTCCGCACACTTTTTGGTAACTAGCTCCAGAAGTTGGTATATTCAATGAGTCGCAAGGTACAGCAGGTCCGCTGTATTTCTTTCCACACGATGATCTAGGTGATGTAAACTTTTGCCACGAGTTGGGACATTTCTGCGTTGGATCGGTCATATCTAGAGATCCAACCATTCTCCACTCCTGACCTGGTGTGTTTGGGAGAAATGGAGAAATAGAACTGACGACCGCCATATTCAAAAGGCATATTGCAAAATGCCCCAACAAGAAGAAGCATAAGGCCAACATATTGGAATCTGCTTAGTCTGTCAGGATCAGGTGTATTCATGTTTATAGCTTCTACGAAACATTCATGCTCAGACGTTGACAACACACATTGCTGACTGTCAAAATATTAAAATCATCGTGTGTGCATCCCATTTGGACTTCAGCAGAATAACACATCTATAAAAGTAACTATTATGCAACCAGTATGTTTTCAATCTTTACGCGTACGCCACCCACCTCTGTGGCCCGGAGCTCCCTCTGCGCCATACTGCGCGCTTCGCGCGCAATGCAATATAGATGCACTCTCTACAAAAGGAACACCAGCTTCTGAGCCTACGCCCCTATTTTCATCGGCCGACAATAGATTTGTGCTAAATGAATGAACCGGGACTTGATCGTATTTGACGGACTGCATGATTAGTACGAAGTAAGTGTATAGTTAGGGCTTAAGAGACGACGATGGAATCGGAATGTGGTGAAACGTTGGCAGTACGGTTGGAACTTTTTTTTTTTCATCTTTAGAAACTTGTCATGCAGATATTCTATACGTATAAACTTTACGTAAAGTTTGTATTTGCTTTACGTAAAGAGGATGCATATTATTCGGATAAATAATATTTCAGCCTCAGGTCAATGCCAGTGATGCCACTAAGCGCTCTACAGAAGAAAGTTGCCCGTGATTCGTTTATTCATCATTTAGTGTTGGCATGCTTTACGTAAAGCACAGGAAACTTTACGTAAACTTTACTTTACACGTTTACGTAAAGTAGAATAAACAAACTCCATTAATCGACAAAGGAGTGGAAGCAAGTGTACACAGCATTTAGAACTCAAGACTAGAGCTGTCTGCTATCATCACCAATCACCACATCACTATCACTATCACCTCCTCTTGACCTGGACTCATAATCGCTGTCAGACAAAGATTCCTCCGTCATAGTTTTGGCAAAGTCAGCCTCCTTCTTTAACAAAGCCTCAATAGAAGCATTTGCACACAATGAAACCAGTTTATCAACTTTATCAGTATTCAAACGATTTCGTCGCTTGGTATGTATGAAATCGTACACACGCTCACTAGCTGCAGATGATGTAGGAATAGCTAACAATCGTGAAGCAACTTTGAAAAGAATGGGAAACTTCTCTCTACCAATAGTGTTTCACCAAACCTTTCCTGGGTAATTAATAATATTTTCCTTGGCCACTCCTGATACCCAGCGGCATATATATGAACACGTGATGTCTGCTTCCAGTCAACCCGTAGGTGACTGTGACCCCATCCACGTAGTACGTTTCAAGGTTCATTGATATA
Source organism: Ephydatia muelleri (assembly GCA_013339895.1). NCBI lineage: Eukaryota > Metazoa > Porifera > Demospongiae > Spongillida > Spongillidae > Ephydatia > Ephydatia muelleri. Next base: position 30,536 of record JABACO010000111.1, read on the forward strand.
TAATTATGAAAAGCCTCTCTGATAACCTCGGAAACGTCCGCACACCTTTTGGTAGCTGGCTCCAGAAGTGGTCATATTCAATGAGTCGCAAGGTACACCAGGTCCATTGCTTTTCTTTCCACACGATGATCTAGGTGATGTAATCTTTTGCCACGAGTTGGGACATTTCTGCGTTGGATCGGTCATGTCTAGAGATCCAACCATTCTCCACTCCTGACCTGGTGTGTTTGGGAGAAATGGAGAAGTAGAACTGACGACCGCCATATTCAAAAGGCATATTGCAAAATGCCTCAACAAGAAGAAGCAAAAGGCTATCATATCGGAATCCACTTCGTTTACCAGGATCGGTGTGTATTCATTTTTTAGTAGCCCTTTCTACGAAGCCTTAATTCATAGCATTCATGCTCACCCATTGCATTGCATTTGCTGACCTGTCTCCAAAATTCATCGTGTGCGCATCCCATTGGGGTTCAATAAGAATAACACACCTATAAAAGTAACAAATATGCAATGACTTACTTCCTACTGATCAGTCCATTCAAACCATCAAATGCGATCAAGTCTCATCTCCATTCATTTAGCACAACCTATATTGTGCAGGTCTGAACAAGGGATACGGCCGATGAATAATTACTAAGGGCGTAGTCAGAAGCTAAACGCTTTTGTACTCCCCATGTACATGTATGGATGTCCGATATAAAGAGGACATCTTAATATCATGGGGTCAATGAATTAAAATAAATCGGGAGATCATAATGATGTACGTTTTATATGGCACTGCACTGAAAGGAAAAGTACTCAAAGAAAAGTAATTTGTACTTGCGGTCGCGGTCATTACGTAGTGCCGTAAGCTATGAACTAGTTAACCAATAAGCGCTATTACCAGGTGATGGGCGGATGATATCTACGTGTCCACAGACATAGGCCTATATACGGTGGCCCCAGTGGTACGAACACAATTTTAGCGAATGATGTGGAACAAAAATACGATCGTGGCTGCAATAAATTCAGATCGTCCTCCTGCATTGTACGCGTTTCTCACGACGGCTTCGCGCTTAACCGCTTGGAAGTTGGCACCACATTCCACAGCACCACATTCCACACTAATTATCACAAAACAATATTGTGCGGCGGGCGCCAGTGACCCACAAGTGCAAGAACTAACTATAATTACACAATAACTGCATCATGCGTCATGCATCATGCGTGAACCGGTACATATAATAAGTATAATAATACTCCACTACCACAGCATCTGATGAGGTCTACACATTTCTAAAAATGTGTGATTATAATGGCTCCTCCCCCATGAGGACCATGGCTACGTCACACACGTGAGAGTGAGTCCACCCTACTGTCTGACCAAGGTAAGCGATGTTCTGGTGATCCTGCACCACCAGAGCATCTGATGAGGTCTGTCTCACATGTCTGAACATGTGTCATTAAAATGGCCCCTCCCCCTTGAGGACTATGGCCATGTCACACATGTGAGAGTGAGTTTACCCTACTGTCTGACCAAGGTAAGCGATGTTCTGGTGATCCTGCACCACCAGAGCATCTGATGAGGTCTGTCTCACATTTCTGAACATGTGTGATTAAAATGGCCCCTCCCCCTTGAGAACCATGGCCATGTCACACATGTGAGAGTGAGTTTACCCCACTGTCTGACCAAGGTAAGCGATGTTCTGGTGATCCTGCACCACCAGAGCATCTGATGAGGTCTGTCTCACATTTCTGAACATGTGTCATTAAAATGGCCCCTCCCACTTGAGGACCATGGCCATGTCACACATGTGAGAGTGAGTTTACCCCACTGTCTGACCAAGGTAAGCGATGTTCTGGTGATCCTGCACCACCAGAGCATCTGATGAGGTCTGTCTCACATTTCTGAACATGTGTCATTAAAATGGCCCCTCCCACTTGAGGACCATGGCCATGTCACACATGTGAGAGTGAGTTTACCCCACTGTCTGACCAAGGTAAGCGATGTTCTGGTGATCCCGCACCACCAGAGTATCTGATGAGGTCTGTCTCACATTTCTGAACATGTGTCATTAAAATGGCTTCTCCCACTTGAGGACCATGGCCATGTCACACATGTGAGAGTGAGTTTACCCCACTGTCTGACCAAGTAAGCGATGTTCTGGTGATCCTGCACCACCAGAGCATCTGATGAGGTTAGTCTCACATTTCTGAACATGTATCATTAAAATGGCCCCTCCCACTTGAGGACCATGGCCATGTCACACATGTGAGAGAGAGTTTACCCCACTGTCTGACCAAGGTAAGCGATGTTCTGGTGATCCTGCACCACCAGAGCATCTGATGAGGTCTGTCTCACATTTCTGAACATGTGTGATTAAAATGGCCCCTCCCCCTTGAGAACCATGGCCATGTCACACATGTGAGAGTGAGTTTACCCCACTGTCTGACCAAGGTAAGCGATGTTCTGGTGATCCTGCACCACCAGAGCATCTGATGAGGTCTGTCACACATTTCAGAACATGTGTGATTAAAATGGCCCCTCCCTCTTGAGAACCATGGCCATGTCACACATGTGAGAGAGAGTTTACCCCACTGTCTGACCAAGGTAAGCGATGTTCTGGTGATCCTGCACCACCAGAGCATCTGATGAGGTCTGTCTCACATTTCTGAACATGTGTCATTAAAATGGCTTCTCCCACTTGAGGACCATGGCCATGTCACACATGTGAGAGTGAGTTTACCCCACTGTCTGACCAAGGTAAGCAATGTTCTGGTGATCCTGCACCACCAAAGCATCTGATGAGGTCTGTCTCACATTTCTGAACATGTATCATTAAAATGGCCCCTCCCACTTGAGGACCATGGCCATGTCACACATGTGAGAGTGAGTTTACCCCACTGTCTGACCAAGGTAAGCGATGTTCTGGTGATCCTGCACCACCAGAGCATCTGATGAGGTCTGTCACACATTTCAGAACATGTGTGATTAAAATGGCCCCTCCCCCTTGAGAACCATGGCCATGTCACACATGTGAGAGAGAGTTTACCCCACTGTCTGACCAAGGTAAGCGATGTTCTGGTGATCCTGCACCACCAGAGCATCTGATGAGGTCTGTCTCACATTTCTGAACATGTGTCATTAAAATGGCCCCTCCCACTTGAGGACCATGGCCATGTCACACATGTGAGAGTGAGTTTACCCCACTGTCTGACCAAGGTAAGCGATGTTCTAGTGATCCTGCACCACCAAAGCATCTGATGAGGTCTGTCTCACATTTCTGAACATGTATCATTAAAATGGCCCCTCCCACTTGAGGACCATGGCCATGTCACACATGTGAGAGTGAGTTTACCCCACTGTCTGACCAAGGTAAGCGACTCTCACATGTGTGATGACATGGCCATGGTCCTCAAGTGGGAGGGGCCATTTTAATGACACATGTTCAGAAATGTGAGACAGACCTCATCAGATGCTCTGGTGGTGCAGGATCACCAGAACATCGCTTACCTTGGTCAAACAGTGGGGTAAACTCACTCTCACATGTGTGACATGGCCATGGTCCTCAAGTGGGAGGTGCCATTTTAATCACACATGTTCAGAAATGTGAGACAGACCTCATCAGATGCTCTGGTGGTGCAGGATCACCAGAACATTGCTTACCTTAGTCAGACAGTAGGGTAAACTCACTCTCACATGTGTGACATGGCCATGGTCCTCAAGTGGGAGGGGCCATTTTAATGATACATGTTCAGAAATGTGAGACAGACCTCATCAGATGCTCTGGTGGTGCAGGATCACCAGAACATCGCTTACCTTGGTCAAACAGTGGGGTAAACTCACTCTCACATGTGTGACATTGCCATGGTCCTCAAGTGGGAGGTGCCATTTTAATCACACATGTTCAGAAATGTGAGACAGACCTCATCAGATGCTCTGGTGGTGCAGGATCACCAGAACATCGCTTACCTTAGTCAGACAGTAGGGTAAACTCACTCTCACATGTGTGACATGGCCATGGTCCTCAAGTGGGAGGGGCCATTTTAATGACACATGTTCAGAAATGTGAGACAGACCTCATCAGATGCTCTGGTAGTGCAGGATCACCAGAACATCGCTTACCTTGGTCAGACGATGGGGTAAACTCACTCTCACATGTGTGACATGGCCATGGTCCTCGAGTGGGAGGGGCCATTTTAATGATACATGTTCAGAAATGTGAGACAGACCTCATCAGATGCTCTGGTGGTGCAGGATCACCAGAACATCGCTTACTTGGTCAGACAGTGGGGTAAACTCACTCTCACATGTGTGACATGGCCATGGTCCTCAAGTGGGAGGGGCCATTTTAATGATACATGTTCAGAAATGTGAGACAGACCTCATCAGATGCTCTGGTGGTGCAGGATCACCAGAACATCGCTTACCTTGGTCAGACAGTGGGGTAAACTCACTCTCACATGTGTGACATGGCCATGGTCCTCAAGTGGGAGGGGCCATTTTAATGATACATGTTCAGAAATGTGAGACAGACCTCTTCAGATGCTCTGGTGGTGCAGGATCACCAGAACATCGCTTACCTTGGTCAGACAGTGGGGTAAACTCTCTCTCACATGTGTGACATGGCCATGGTCCTCAAGTGGGAGGGGCCATTTTAATGACACATGTTCAGAAATGTGAGACAGACCTCATCAGATGCTCTGGTGGTGCAGGATCACCAGAACATCGCTTACCTTGGTCAGACAGTAGGGTAAACTCACTCTCACATGTGTGACATGGCCATGGTCCTCAAGTGGGAGGGGCCATTTTAATGACACATGTTCAGAAATGTGAGACAGACCTCATCAGATGCTCTGGTGGTGCAGGATCACCAGAACATCGCTTACCTTGGTCAGACAGTAGGGTAAACTCACTCTCACATGTGTGACATGGCCATGGTCCTCAAGTGGGAGGGGCCATTTTAATGACACATGTTCAGAAATGTGAGACAGACCTCATCAGATGGTGTGGTGGTGCAGGATCATCCGAAAATTGTAGACAGTCACTGTCCTACGAATGACATAGCCACGGTGTCATAAGCTTGGCATTACCTTTCTTGCATTCAACGTGTGGATGGCCACACTGTATTAATCGCCGTAATTGGGACTTTATAATTATATTCATTATAAACTGAGCCGCACAATATTGTTTTGTGATAATTAGTGTGGAATGTGGTGCTGTGGAATGTGGTGCCAACTTCCAAGCGGTTCGCGCTTAACCATCCGTGGAAATGCCAGCAAGTCGGAGGTGGCAACTGAGCTGCATAGCCGCGCCTCGTGCCTGCTTGTCTTAGATCAGACGCTAATTCTGATTGTGTGTAGCTTCTCACGGGCTAGCTCGTTCCTAGACTTACTTAGTGAGAGGGGGGGGGGGGGGGGGGGGGGAGGCACAAGAAATATATTTTGTAAACACGATTTCATTTCAACCTTCTCTTGATTACCTGGTGTCAAGAAAAGCTCTGCTTAGACCACTATAGTATTTATAAATAAATACCATGTTGTGTAAGTTTTTATGTCATCAAAAACACGGTTTCATAAAAGGGCACAGACTCGCCCTCACACGTAACCACCGCTTAATATCTAATCACCTCTACTCTAAAAGAGACTGGGGCTGGGGGAACTGATGCAGCGTCACATCAGCCGCTCATATTTGCGGCTGACATTTGCATGTTCCTTTATATAGGTTACGGAGCCGGGAACAAAGTTATGAAGGTGTCAAAAAACGGTAATTGGCATGTCTGTTATGCGCCTCATTGTTACGTAAGACACACCACCCCCCCCCCCCCCCCCCCCTCCCCCCCCCTACCTGGGGCGAAGTCGGGACGATTTGACACGTGAATATCATTACTGGGCCTGTCACGGGTCCGGGTCAAAATTTGGTCGGCCGGACAAAATATGCCAGCATATTTGGTCCGCACCCGCCACAAACGGTCCTACTTGAAGCGCATGCGTTTAGAAGTGTGAAAGCACGTGTAACTGCATCAGAAACTGCTAGAGAGATGTGTGCGGATGAAAACGAAGATCTGGTCGAAAAGGCATGTCTTTACTTGTTTGATGGGAGGTATCCTGAGGTTAGTACCAGCAACGACAAAAGAGTCATTAAAAGAAAGGCTGCAACACTTACTTTGAGAGATGGAGAGGTCTTCTACAAAAAAACCAAAAAGAATTCGACTGGGCTATATACATTGCGCGCTCTGTATGGCATCCATGCATTGATGGCTTCGATCAAACAGGAGGTATTTGAAGTCAGATACGTTCGCAGCAGCGAGGAAAGGTGCCGCATCTTGAAGGCATGTCATGTGGATCTAACATCTGGGCACTTGGGTGTCAAGCGTACTTCCCATCGCGTTTTGGAGCGATTTTTTTGGAAAGGTGTAACAAAGGATATAGAAAGTATGGTAAGTGTTAAAAAATTTATCTCATTTCTCATTACATGTATATGTTTCTTACACAGATCTCTACCTGTGATCTCTGTCAAAGGAATAGCCAGAAACTGTCCATTGCAACACCAGAATTAATATTGTTTCCAGTTCCAGTCCATTCACCCTGGCATCACGTGGGCATTGATTTTGTTGGCCCTATTTCACCTAAGACCACCTCGGGAAATAGTTACATTCTTACCCTATGTGATTATTTCACAAAAATGGGTAGAAGCTGTTGCTCTTCCAACTAAAGAAGTATCAGGAATAGCTAGCTCACTCTTTAGGGTATATATGTGATGTTAATTATATATTCATTTTCCCAATACTTGTGTACTTACTAGATATTTATGAAGATGGGGCTACCTGCTGTGATCACTACCGACCAAGGGAGTGAATTCAAGAACCAACTCAATGATGAAATGATGGAGATTCTGAACATAAGACACCATCTGATAACTGCATATCATCTCAGGTAAACAAAATCAAGAGGGTGGGGGGAAGTAGTACTTTTAGACTGTCAGTAGAAAAAAGCAATTCAGGCCTGTTGAGATCAATTGACACCACACAATTCCAATTGAGACAGTGATCTTGAATTGATTCACAGTTCAATCCTAAGTTATTCTTGGATTGATCTGTTATCTATTATATTATCAAATCAATTGTGAATTTAAACAATTTAGACAGATCTACACTATGCTTAAATCTTTAAATCTAATATCGTAACCAGATACTTTTATCATCATGTGCTCATGAGGATGGGTCATGTCACCACATCACGTCCATGCATACATGCATACATATGGTCGACGAAAGCAAGCATCTTGAATCATACATAATCAATGCACAGCTGCATAGATGGAATTAATATACACACATACACACACACATACACACATACACAAATATACACACTCACACACACACACATACACACACATATACACTTACACATACACACAAACACATCCCAATGTGCTTCTGAATGCATGATCAGGTGGTTGTAGTGGTCAGCAGGTCACCTTGCAGCAAGTCAAATGACAGTACACAACTAATGGTACAAGAAACTGGCTATTCCTTTTGCATATGCAGATTGGTCTCTAGCTAAATTGCAAACATCTTCTCATCCATTCCAGACATCTCATATGCTAATGGTTCGTTGTCAGGGGGATGAGGAGTATCTTTGGTCCTCTTTTTCATCACACAGCAACAACAACATGTGACCACCAATGCTCCCAGAGAGAAGAACACAACAAATGAGCTGGCAATGGTTATTCCAATAACATCAATGGACGTCAGGAATACATCGGTTGCTGTGGAGACAAATATTTCATTTCAAGTTCAGCTGTGATATCATACATTACTGATGACAGAAACTGCATTTATGAATTTAGAATACCATGCTGTATTTATATTGAAATAATACAGCTGTTTGGATGCTTGCTATCAACCAAAAAATCAATTTTGCATAATTATTCCTCTCTGAATATATAGACAGAAATAAATTTGACAAATTCATGGTAAATTTCAATATACCTCTATGCCGTAAAGTGACTAAGTAAACCACAGGGTGCGCATCATATAAGTAGTAATTTCCGCTTATCAGAATGACCACATCAGTTATTATACACCCATATACATGCATTGTTATTCACATGTATTAAAGCCGATTCAAATCAGAGGAATGTCCAAACATGCAGAGATTGCATGACTAGAATGAATTTAGCAACAAACAACAATATCTACAATTACCAAATAAGCTTCGAAAACATTCACTTTTCATTGCAAACTTGCTCACAATGACAAAAACTGCATGAAATGATATTTTCTGACATCATAATTTTTTTATAAATAAGAGATCATATTCATACTATGATATTTTAAGTATTGTATTGTTTTGGACCTACACTTTGTGGGAGGAATCGAGCTGAAGTAAATCTTCACACCTCCAACCACTGGACCAGTACATTTTGTAGAGTTAGTGTTGGTAGCTGCTGCCTTGCAGTAGTACATCTGATCACTGGTGAGGCCTTGTAGGGAGACATTCACCTCTGTGCCTTTTGTGGTGGAGATGTTGTGCACACTCGAGTCAGGTGGAACAGTAGGATCAGTACTGCAGCACACCATACAGTAGAAGGACTGGTTCCGCAGGAACGAACAACCGATGGAGTTATCGTAGCTTAAAAATGAGGCATTTCGAAATATGGAATTGGTGGGACCTGCAAGACAATAGTATATATCATTTCAATGCATACATGTAAACACATGCCCATTTGATTGTGATTAAAATATATGCAGACATCTTGAAAGCTTTGTGGGATCTTAGGCTTTGATGAGAATAGTTTCAACTCACCATATATGGTAGTGCTGTTCTGTAGCCCAGAAGTTCCATCTGGTTTTATGGCTGTCAGCAAAACACTGTAATTATAAGTCATTTTTGTGATTTGTGTGATTTGATGGACATAGAGACATGTTGTAGCAGTACAGACAGTACAAGCTTCTCCAACAGCTCTGTCAGTACCAACAACTCTCACTGTGTATGTGGTCACATTGCCTCCCTGTAATGGAATAGAATATTCAGTATTATAGGTCATATGGCTATCAGATATGACCGTTTACCACTGGGATCCAGGATATTTCAAGATGGCGAAGGGTGTTGTTAGAATTAAAAACAGACACAGCTTGAATATTCATAGGAGGGATGGCCACTGCAGTAAGCAATGAAACAAATTTGAGGTTTGCATTGTGCACTTAGTGGACAACTATTGCAGATTAACAAATGTACTGTTCTTCCAATTGCACAAATGGTCTGACGTTTTGCACTTTTATCTATTTGTGTAAAACTGAAAAATAAAAATAAAAATTTACATCTATTCTAATCATTAAATCCACCTCAAAAAGGGAATCCCACGTGTGGCACGGCTCAATTTATATTGAACTGAATTGATGAATTGAATTTGAAAGGTACAACTACATGTGCAGTGCTACTTTCTGTTCTTCTTTGCATCATTATAATGCGAATTGTGCATGATCATAAATGATGTAGACCAAGGACAAAAAATTAGCCAGTTTAGAAAATGTTGATTTGAAGTCCCACGAAATGGCATTTTCGTCCAGTGTCCTAAAATTATATGCCAAGGGACAGGAACTATTTGTCTTTGTCAGTAGATGTGGCCACAGAACTGGATATAGAATTATTGATATCAATTAACTGGCCGAAGTACTGGTATCTTCAATTATCGAACTTATGATTCGTGAACTTTTAACTCTTGATTCCATTTGCTCATTTTTGGCTCTACTACTTTGACAGATGACAAGCTATGGAGGGATTCTTTTATATCACTCGGTCGAAAACCAACCACACGGAGTTGGTCCTACTGTAGTGGCATCACATAATCCGGATGCAAGTATTTATCCTAGGATAAATTTGGGCAACATGCCAGACTGCAAAGAAATTTATCCTAGGATAGATTTTTGCTGCAAAAAAAATTAACCCTAGGATAGATTTTTGCTGCAAAAAAAATTATCCTACGATAGATTTTTGCTGCAAAAATGTATCCCATGGGATGCTTTTTAGCAGGAATCCTATAAAATAAATTTGGATAAGATAATATTTGCCGTGACAGAACGAGGGCGGGGGGCACCCTATATAGTACTACAACTGGTTTCATTATATCCCCAACGCCACTAGTGTGGAATCCGTTTTCGCTGGTCCTAGTGACGTATACCTGCACGGGACGCCCTTTATTAGCTATTATTACTTAGGATCGTTAAGCTCTTAATGGCATTGAACAAGACTTCAAACCAAATAGGTTCGCGCATGTGATGATGAGAGAGAGGGCCATATTAATGACTTGAGAGAAACCCGCTCTCCGTCAAGTCCTATATGCATCTGCGCTAAACATGGCTTATCACCGTATAAGGAGTGCATTATTTAATTTATGTTAGTTTAGAGCTATAAATATAATAGCGGACTGGTGCGAAATGTTGATTATCCTAAGAGAAGGAAAGCACATCATATCAGCTGATGTGACGTAAAGCACAAATATATTCAATTCTCTGGAACCTTATGGGTTGCAGAGTTACGGCAGGACGTACGTACACGGCCATGGTCACAGTGCACATCCTTGCCGTAACTCTGCTAACCCTTAATCTTGCGGGCAAGTATCTTCTAATTTCGATCTCTGTCGCTCTCAACTGAAACAAAACATGCATGCATCACTGAATGAACTCTCTAGCGTTGATTAGTTTGTTTATAAAACATTATAGCATCTCTTACGAGGTCTTGGATGGTTTGCTGCTATCATTCCTGTCCTAAATCAATCTCATCTTCAGCTCCCCGCCCCCAATACCATCGCAACTTCGAATACATTGTAGTTAATTACCGGATTGCGTACAGAAGTGGCCGTTCTATCACGCAATTTATCTCACCTTGTATGTACAGTTCAAAAATCTCAATCAGAACATTTTCGTTGTTGAGACTTTCATCCGTGCAAATCCGCACCTCCAAGTCCTCAGAGATGGGAGTTGGGAACGTCTTACAGAACCACGGGAGGTCTGGTGGATTGCAGCACGTGACCTCATCTCCACCACACTCCTGTCCGTCCCATAGAACGTCCGAATAATACACATCTGTTCCGACCACGCCTGGTCCTGGGTTGCCTGACTCGCAATAGTAATCAGAACCCACAAACGAAGGTGGAGGATTACCGCCCCCAGTGCATGGACAGTTACCCCCGTGAGTGATGGATTCCCTATACCCAGCGGCGTATGTGAACACGTGATGTCTTTTTCCAGGCGACCCGTAGGTGACTGTGACTCCGTCAACGTAGTACCTTTCAATGTTATATCCTAGACCTATGGCGCTATTGAAAGCACCTGGCGATCCTCTCTGATAACCTCGGAATCTTCCGCACACCTTTTGGTAGCTTGCTCCAGAAGTGGTCATATTCAATGAATCGCAAGGTACACCAGTTTTCTTTCCACACGATGGTCTAGGTGATGTAAACTTTTGCCACGAGTTGGGGCATTTCTGCGTTGGATCGGTCATATCTAGAGATCCAACCATTCTCCACTCCTGACCTGGTGTGTTTGGGAGAAATGGAGAAGTGGAACTGACGACTACCATATTCAAAAGGAATATTGCAAAGTGCCCCAACAACAAGAAGCGAAAGGCCTTCATATCGGAATGCGCTTAATATCTGTCAGGGTCGGTACATGAATTTTTTTTTAATATGGAAGCCTTAATAGCATTCATGCTAAGAAGTTGACACCCATTCCACTGCATTTGCTGACCTGTCTCCAAAAATCATCTTGTGCGCATCCCATTGGGGTTCAGCAAGAATAACACACCTATGAAACTAACTAATACACAACCAGGAATGCACTTAATTCCTATACTGTATGTCCATGCAAACCGTCAAATGCGATCGAGTCCCATCTCCATTCATTTAGCATAGGCTGGAAGGGATTGGAAACCGCGCACGTGCGCCATACATTTCAATAGAACGTAGCGGGGACACTCCTGGCAGTTGCTAATTGGTTAGTCTGGCACCTCGCCCCTCAAAAGTTTTGGGTCAAGTACGCAAGAGGCAAATAAGAAGAGTAGTAAAAGGTAGCGCACGAACTGTGGATCACGTATTTTTTTAATACTCCATTCCTAAGAGAAGATATTAGACTTAAAGCGCTCCATGTCTAGAATTAAACTCACCGGTACTACGCCCGAACAAAGCGACGTAAAGGTACGGCGTTACGATAGCAGATTGAGCACTGTGTTTTACGTACCACAGTATAGTTTTTGTGACATGAATGCGTCGTACTCGATATAAAATTTAAAAAACTTACTTTTGACTAGGTGTGATACTCACCGGTATAGCTTTGTCATAAAAATTCTGAAAACTTGACTACCAGATAGCCAGATGAAAAATATGTGCCAACGGATAGTTAGTTTGCCGTCTGTGCGTTTTCTACGACCCAAAAAAAAATCTAAAAGCTAAGCCTTTAATTCGCGCGCAATTTTTGCCCTAGAGATTAAAATGTATGGATTATTATGCTTTATCTCAATGCAGAATATGTGACAAGAGTCAGAAGAAGTTCAGACTGACCCAGTGTCGCACAAAACACTCATCTGGGATGAAACTTGTTGTCAAGATATCTAGGCATGGCCAGAAATGGAGGACATGAGTGAATATGTAAAGTTGCGATATAGATTTGAGAATTCTGATTTCACCAATAAATTTGTCACCTTTTTAAATGATTTATCATTTTTCAAGACAAGAAATTATTAATTCAAATCAATTAACTAAAATTATTTTTTTCAAATTGAATTCCAAACACGTTCAGTATTTTCTAAAATTCGGTCTGATTATAATATACGTGTATCATGAAAAGAACATTAAGCATCCATTAACTAAATTCAAGACAAATTAATTGCAACCGAGCATAATTAATTATATTTCTAAACGTATGTCATTATGCAATACCTTGCGTCATCTTTTAAATATTGATGTGTCGTCTGCTCACGAGACTTCTGCTCTCGAATAGTACGATACAACCTCTGTTTCTGCAAAGATAAAAACGATACAACTACGGTACGCCCACGCTTATGTGGATTGATGCAGCGCAAGTGCGCAAATTAAAAATTCTGCGTGCCAGACTAGTGTATAATAACAACAGGTCCTGACATGTTTTTTGTTGTTGCCGAAACACTATCAAACCTATACCCTACATACCATGCGCAAATTTAGTTGAGCGTTTTATTAGTTCCCTGATACCAAGTCATTTCGTGCATTTCTCACGCGACACAATAGTGGAACTAATCATGATAACCGATTGAGTAGTAACACGAAGTGTCGCTATATCAGGCGGGAATGAGAATGGTAGTGGTATTTTACAGTTTCGTTCGAGTACGTTTTAAGCCAAAGCGTTCGAAGCCATCAAACAGCACATGGGCTGTTGTATACATGTAGCTCACGATTATTTCCCCATCTGTATCGTTTTTAATGTGCTGGTGCAATTTGGTCATATCAGCAAAAATCAATAGTGGGTCTTAATAATTGTTGGATTCGGGGATAAAAACATGAAGTTAAAGCAAGATCCCACAATATACATTTTACCATACAGCAAATGTGTAGTATATGATGCGTTGAAAATAGGAAGTCCATAGCAGTTGTGTAACATGTGTGATTACAAGGAGATGTACATTTATGATTTCTAAAATCAAATTTAGGAAAGCGTCACATATGAACAGCTACATGTAAAAGCCTGAAATAACTGGTTGCTATGCATCAGATTCACAAAAGTATAGTGGAAAAGCCCGCTACATGTACATGATTATCTGTTGGAATGCACCATTTTATCACATTCATAGGCCAGTGGATATTTGAAGGCAAACATTATGAACTCCTGCAGGCAACATCATGCAGAGCTCATTCAAAACATCTATAGTACAAGAGTAGCAAGAGAGACAATATATAGGTCATAAGTGCAGACAACTTATAGACCTTATTCACAGCATGGTCTAGCTGCGGCCAGAGAATCTATTCCTGAACTGCTTTCACATTGATCAGCTGAATTAAGTCAGGATGAGGTGGATACATGCATGTGCCCACTACATGATTATCTGTTGGAACATACTATCACACCCATTTAAAGTTCATAGGCCCGTGTATGTTTGAAGGCAAGCATCATGAACTCCTGCGGCAACATCATGCATGCAGAGCTCATTCTAAACATTGCAGCTAATTGTAAAAAACATTGCAGTTTATACATGTACATGCTTTCATGTTTTAGAAGAGAGACAAAAAGGGGGTTACAAATCCTTTAATTCGGAAGGCTTCATTCAATCCGATCTTTTTTACACTTGGTTGGGACACTTTTTTGATCATCTTGGGGACGCTTGTCGCATCCATTTTCCAGTGGAAATGAAAAGTGCAATAAGATGGTCCAAGAAACTTATCAATAGAGAGGAAGATGGTACTCTAAAGTTAATACTTTGAGTGTACGTGCATCTTGTGAAGTATATAATACTATAAAACATACATGACCAATTCTAAACACAGGTACAAGAAAGTTCAGTCTTAAGTTTCATCAAGTTCTTTAGATAAACGCCACTTCTTGATCTATATCTTTATTATGCAGATGGCGTTATTAAGAAGACAATGACAAGCACTTGTTTCCATGGAAATGCAATTATCTCTTATCATTGCCTGAATCATATCGTCATTTCTTATAAATATGATATCAGTAGTCCAAAACACTGTGTTGATGTGTACACTGTACTAAAAAAGACGACTATACTTAAAGACATTGCAATAAGTATACCAACCTCTGAAATTACTCATGTAGAGCAGTTATTTCACCTTTCTGTAAACATGTATACAGTGCTGCAGCTGCCTGACTCTGGATGTTGAGTGTTTTAATTTAGGAAGTAAATGCATACCTCCCCTGCTTAGATTGGGCATCGGGAAACATACAGTATGTTGAAAGGGAGCTTTGTCTAAGGTTATTAGGTTAAGCCTGCCTCCTGTCTGCAACTCTCCCCTCTATATACAACTTATCCCCAAACTAGATTATCCCTTTGTCTGGTTCCAGGTATTGTACTACTGTTAATTCTTGGGAAAGCAACCATTCAGTCCTATTGACAACCTGATTTTGTTTACCCCCCATCACTTCACTTGTGCATTGATTGTACTTTATACACTTATTTTCCCCCGTCATACATCAATGGCTGCAAAGTTAGTTTCTCGCATCTGAGATCTGGTTTTCTGCATTCCTCCTTCATGCCAATATGCTGCAGCATGCATGTTTGGTGTAGTGCCTCTTCTCTCTGGCATACTGTTGTAGTAACTCCAGCCTGTGCTCAGCCATCTGCAGGAGCATCCCAACGATTACTTGAAAAATAGTTGCGTTTGGAGTCATCGTTGTGCTTCTCAACACCTATACATGAAGTTACCGATATAGATTATGTTAAAAACTTAACAAATTTACCTTGGCAAGAGAATTTGTTTAATGTTTCCAAACTGTCGTATGGCATCGGAACGTGGTACACCATGACATGAAAGTAAGGAGTTACAACTTTCTTTTGGTGACCATCACTCTTTATCCGCAAAAAGAGTTGAATCCAACTTTGAGCCAGCCAGAATTGGTCACAAGAGTGTGTGTGTGTGTGTGTGTGTGTGTGTGTGTGTGTGTGTGTGTGTGTGTGTGTGTGTGTGTGTGTGTGTGTGTGTGTGTGCGTGTGTTTGTGTGTTGATGTGTACCTTCAAATGTATTTCATCTGCAGCATTTAGTGGAGGTGTACGTACGAGCTTTTTTTAACAGCATGATATGGTAACTCGTTAAAAAGCATTGCAAGTTCGTGGTAGAAGGTATCACTTACTCCATACCTATCAAAAAGTATAGAACTCGCAAATCCACTGTGTCCTCGTTCTTGGAGGCCGCATCATCTGAGAAAGGTCTTGCCAGAAGTGGTGGGACTTTCAGCGACTCTGCAACAAGCCCATAAGTAGACAGAAACTCCAACGCCTTGTTTGCATGTTCAGACACCTCTTGGATTTTACTTCGTGCATGCCGGTTGCTGACTGCATCAATCTTACCTCCTGGGTTGTTCTGTGAGTCCTGGGCTTCACTCAACGCATCTTTTATATAGGTCCTGCATGCACTTCTTCTTGTAAGACTTCAATGAACATCCGCGCTTCTTCATTAGGTAACTTCGTTTAGCTCGCTTAGTAATTCCGCAGCACGCGCGGATATCGTTTCACCATTCAGGATAGTTATCGGGGTGGAACGAAGTAGTGCATTCTTTCTACTCACGCCTCTGCAGCTCTTACTTTTGAAACCACGCCAAGTGATTTACGGTAAAGTAAATCCTTTAAGCGCGCTGCTTCTGGATTCAGCGTAATTGCTTCGTCCACGATGTACTCGCTTGCTAGTGCTACGAAGCTTGTATTCTTCTCTCGATTATTTGCCCAGTCGCCCAATACACGATTGGGTATGAACAGACAGCAGACACCATCAGGGTCGACGGATCCTTCAATTGCTGGCGGCAACTGGTCCTTCTCCGTGATTCGTTGATTCCATTTGAAGCACTAATATATCAATGCCGCAACGGCAGTGTATGCGTATATACCGATAAAAGTTAAATCAATGCTGCATTGTCACACCACCACCACCACGACCATGCAGAGTTAGGACGCTATCCAGATATCATTTGTAAAAAAAGAACTGGTTTGCGGGTTATTTTCATGAGACGTGTTTGCGTGGCATACTGGTCTGCGTACGCGAATACCTGCATATGTGTCCGCATACAGCTATGTACACAACGGAAAGTTTTCGCCCTGTAACAGGCCCGTATTACATTACATAATGGTACACCGATCGTAATACAATCTGGTACGGTATCGGGCGTAGCATCAGATCGGAACGGTGTCGTTTATACAACCCGCTACTGATTGTAATTACAGTGCGCTAGTGTATGTTTACATGCTGTACCAGCTTCATTACTCTAATGTTCCGATCTGTAGACAGCTATGTACCCACATGTAAAGAATTATTTGACTTACGTATTTCAGTTGGAACAGGCGGAATGGAATATTATATGATCACACAGCTCGTTTGCACAATAAATCACATTCGGACAAATTAAGTCATGCTTGACCTGCAGTAACTATTGCTGACTGCTGCACGCGGAGTTGCACTGACAGATACTGCCACATAGTCGAAGTCACTGTCATGTGCAGCTATATCATCCAGCTCTTCTGCATTTATTATTCATTATTTATTACACTACATGTAGCGATGACTCTGCATGGTTAGGTCCCAGGTTTACCGCATTATGCAGCCAAACGATCTATGTTACTGATCAGAATCAAAGCCCACTGAAAAACCGCCACTGTGCAGGGATGCAGCCACGCGCTCTGACGAGACAAATCCGCGGCGAATCCACGGGTGTGTGTGTGTGTGTGTGTGTGTGTGTGTGTGTGTGTGTGTGTGTGTGTGTGTGTGTGTGTGTGTGTGTGTGTGTGTGTGTGTGTGTGTGTGTGTGTGTGTGTGTGTGTGTGTGTGTGTGTGTGTGTGTGTGTCTGGACCTTCAAACTCTAGTAACAATATTATTAACGATTGAATACAATCTGATGAGCTTGCATGCAGTTATTCAATGGCAGCACTCTTCACGAAGCGGGTTCCATTTCGGACTTTGTTGGAAAAAGACGTAAAAGTAAGTCGTTAATCTCACCTAAACACACTGTATACTGATTATGAATGTTGTGTGACTATTATATGTTGAGCTTCTGGGGTGAAGTCCGACCCTAATGGGACCTTTCAGCGCTCCCCCCATATCCCCAGAGAGGAACCCCCTCCTCCTTGTAAATTATTCAATAAATCACAGTCTACCCCCTCCTCCACACACACACACGCACGCACGCACGCACGCACGCACGCACGCACGCACGCACGCACGCACGCACGCACGCACGCACGCACGCACGCACGCACGCACGCACGCACGCACGCACGCACGCACGCACGCACGCACGCACGCACGCACGCACGCACGCACGCACGCACGCACGCACGCACGCACGCACGCACGCACGCACGCACGCACGCACGCACGCACGCACGCACGCACGCACACACACACACACACACACACACACACACACACACACACACAATCCTGGGTCTGCTACTGCCGGCAGTTGGTGTGAATGAACAATTCCTTTGCTGTGCATCATTTGCGATAATCCTATGGCATCCCAGTTGCTCAACCATTTAGGTGGTTCAGCTAAGAAGTATTGTAGGTTGTGTATGGTACGCATTTCAGCGTATTGTACTGTGTGCGTTTAAACATTCTGTTATCTAAAATGTAGGCTGACAGAGATGCTAGCTTCTCCACACTTGATATCTACCGAAAGGACGATTCAGAACTCTCTATTGCAGATGGAAGTGATTCTTTCTCAACCAACAGAACAATTACAATCAGATCACCGTACATTGTTTGGTGTTAGAGAGGACAGCAATCCAATGTTGCATGTACCAGGTAATTATATACAGGTGAGATCATTATGTAAAGCACTAATGCTATGAACACCATTCTCTATGCACATATATACCGATACAAGTATTACATACCATACTAATGGGTGCTTGCAAGTATTTCTTGAAAGACGTAATGCCCACCTTGTCAAAGTGCAAAAGGCAGAAATACTTACTCGGATCACAGCATTAGCTGTTCTGGATTTCGTGTGAAAATTCACGGAAATTTGTGCTATCATTACAAATCATTTGTTGGGAGAGACTACAAGGCCTGGTCTCAGATGGCTCTGTTTTTAATAAGTCCGTACATTGGAGAGGGAGAACGGAAAGTGTTACTGGCTTTGTCAAAAGTAAGTACACAATGTATTCTAAGTGAATGTGTATCTCATATGGTACTTCATTATTTCTGGTAGGTGTTTCACATATAGCATATTGCAATTTCTTTGATCCTACTGAGGCAAATGCATAGCAGCAGATATGCATAGATTTTGTGTACTCCGTAAGAACCTTTATGCCAAAACTGTTGCACAAGCAGAAGGTTCGTTACCTTCTGCATCTTGTTGAGAGAATGAAGAACTATGGTCCTTCATCCACCTTTAGTGCAGAACTGTAAGTCCTTACATATGTCCATGTATATAAATGTATTGCCTTACTGTTAGGTGTGAATGATTTAACTCCACTGTACGTTTGCAAAACATCCACAGCAATAAGCAAGCTCCTAGTCGAGATAATGCAAATCACTTTGCCATTGTTGAGCACTTGCACTACATATGTAATGGATGCTATTATGACAGCAATGAAAGGTGGTCTAATATGCATGTGCATCTGTGTATAACTGCCACTTTATCACAGGTGCAGCAAAGGCCTTCAAGACCTTTACAGCTCAGACCAGGTTCAGAGTTTTTGAATTCGGTACCGAGCAAGGTTTTGAAAGCCAATAGAGAAATTTATAAGCCAGGCACAGCACGGATGGTGAGTGGCTTTCTGTGTAAAGGATGTTATGTGACTATTGGCTGCCCATGCCATAGGCAACTTCCTACCATGGTCCATTCAATGCACTCAAGATCCATTGTACTGCAACGCATGGAACTTGAGCAGCAGGATCCTCCATTTGGTATAATTGTGCACATGGGTGTCATGGATGGTGACATACACCAATACAGAGCAGTCGTCTCTCAGAGCTCAGAATTGGTTCATTCTGGAGACTATGTGAAATTGCACCCATCATTCTGTCAGGTAAAGCTATGTTTGGTGTTACTAATCATGTTCATTTATTGCTTATTGCAGTTCACATATGGCCAGCTTGTGGCAACTATTAAACCCAAGTCAGAACATACATTGTGCCTTGTACAAGGTTTTGAAACCTTCAAGCTATCCAATGGACAGCAATGCTTGAACAACGTTGAACACTGTTCACTCTGACACACACACTGTTCACTGTGGACAGCACGAGAATAACGATGGCTGCCTCATGAATGTCAAGACTCCTGCAAATTTAAAGACACTCAAGCTTACAATATGGTTGAATGGGAAGAGGTAGCAAATACCAATCTTGTGTTTGAACACGATTGGACACAACTGTTGTACTGTTGTAATATTTATTGTATATTAAAAACAAACAACTAATCATTAACAATAGTTACGGCAGTCAAAGGCCCATACAAGGAATTTAACGGCTTGTTGCAGGTTGTTTACGATCCCGTTCCAGGTTGTTGACAGGTTCTATACAGTCTGTGGTTAACAGTAGCCTATCGGGTGATTGCCCGCCGGGCCTGTATCGGATTGTTAAACATTTATCGTAACAAGGTCGTAGACATTCTGTTGCGGATTGTATACACTAGTGTACCGAGAAAAAACTTTCGGTTGTGTACGTATGCAGGTATGGCATAGCTCTGTATACCCATGGGCGTACGCAGCTTCAGCAAGAGGGTCGAATTTAGTTTACATGCATAATACGGCAAGGGCGGACACAGGAGAGGGGTTTACAGGTCAGACCCGCGATACGAAAAGCGGAGGGGGGGGGGGGGGGGGGGAGGGGGGGGGGGACCCTTCAGGCCCTTTATCCACCCCTGTACGGTATACTTACTTACTCAATGGTGATTGTGACCTCGCTTTTGGGAGGGGATCCAACCCCCCCACCCCACCCCTCTGCGTAGAATACGGCACGTTGTCACGCAGTGGTACGTCCTGCTATTTTTGATAATGTGTGCGTACGGCCTTGCAGTTTACAATGTTAAATAAGTCCAAAGCCAGGCAGCTCTAGCTCTATGGCAGCTACTCATAATACATTGTACATTGAAAACGTGACGTATTATTCATGAATAATTCATCATATATTGTCCCAGATTTTGAAGTAGGGTACACTAAAGTGACATTCTAATCTTGTGTGTAGTCTGAAAAATATACGACTTGATCTGAAGGTTATCTCACTAGTTCAGCCTTCATATTCCATCCGGTAGACTTGAAGTTTCTGTCAGAGTAATTGGAAATTAATAGAACAAGCAAAAGAATGGCATGTTCCATGTACAAAGTATGTAATAAACACAAAACTGCGTTTCTAATTTGTACTGAACACATTTTAACGGAGATCTGAATGTGAAAAAGATAGTCTATTATTATTACTACCATAATCTGCCTGGTAGACTTAAGATTTAGCTTCCGTACAAGAACAGTGCCTGTTAGTAGACATTTCTCCATTCACTTCCCGTTCAATAAATTTTATACGCGTGACGCGGGTATTCAATTATTCATGTCCGGGATTGCTGGACATGGGAAAAGATGTCTGTGTATCAAGCTTCCATAGATATTCCACCACATCCACTTATGGTACTTGTTGTTAAGCACATAGAAAACGTCCTTCTAGACTATGATGAGGGTCCAACAGAAGATAGACCTGGGCAGACACCCAAAAAAAAGTGTGGCGGACTCGGAGGGCCTCTCCTATGAATCGGAGAGCATGAGGATGGTCCAGCTGCTGGACCATTTATGCAATAATACCCGCCATTTTATCCGTAAAGGCCTGGGGACTTGAACTGCCAGGACTGTACTTGTTGATTGGTGTTAATTGGTCTGGTTTCCAATCCCTTCCATGCAGTCTAATATCTATGGCATAAACCTACTGTGCAGGTCTGAACAAAAAAGGTACGGCCGATGAATAATTTCATAAGGGTGTAGCTAACGAATTTGTACTTCCCATGCATGTACATGTATGGATGTCCGCAATCTGGACATGTCATTCGCTGCCGCACTCAAACCATGGATTGATGACCTTAACGGGATTGGCACACGGTTGTTTCATTGCATTGAAAAAGGCTACGCCCTTTGATACGACGTCATAGCCACGAACATAATTACGACCTAGCAACACACCCGTTCTTGTGGATGACCTTTTTTTACACA
The DNA here is from genome assembly GCA_013339895.1 of Ephydatia muelleri. Classification (NCBI taxonomy): domain Eukaryota; kingdom Metazoa; phylum Porifera; class Demospongiae; order Spongillida; family Spongillidae; genus Ephydatia; species Ephydatia muelleri. The sequence continues at coordinate 52,411 of JABACO010000111.1, forward strand.
AAGCGTTTCGATAAAATGCCAGAGCTATCTATGGTCAGTTTCTATTAATGATGTGAAACTCTGTCGCTATCTTGCAATCCTGGATGTCGTATACGCTTGCAAATCACGAGTGCGATTCTCGACATTCTCGACGTACTGGACAAACGTCGCCCTACCAAATTTTCCTCCCTTATAAGTACATTTTAACAGCATAAAGTCGGTAAGTTGTTCTTTCATATTTCAATGTGACCTGGAGGTGCCGCGTATTCTGGTAGAGGTTGTAAGCCTTCAGAATATTGGCGATTACGCGTGTAACGCCATTTTCTGATACATTGTAGTCAATATAGGAGTAAAGTCTGAGGTATGGAGGTATGATCCAGAACTGTATATATGTAATATGTGTGTGAGAGTGTGTACCAATGTAATGGGATAGACAGCAAGGCTCTGAATAGACGCTTAAACCCTTTGTGGAGGATGAATACTAATTCAACTGAACTTCCTGTCATAGTACTGCACTTGTGGGATAGGGGGTCAAGGGATGTTGAAGAAACACTATTTAAAGCTAGTGTGTATTCCTATATGTATGTATGTGTTTGGAGTGAGATTGTCAGTTGCATAGAATCGTATTACATTGGTAGCAGAGAATGGTTGATCGTCACATAAGTGTTCCTGGTTGTTTTACCGGAGGAGACTTCAGTGAGTGGATTCAGCGTTTTGAGATTTGCTCAGCGGCAAACGAATGGGATGAAGATGCAATGGCGCGGAAGCTGCCAACACTGCTGGAGAAAGAAGCGTTGGTATGCTGGCTCGACATTCCTGCAGAGACTAAAAAGATTGTCAAGGATGTGAAGCGGTTACTGGTAGAGCGGATTCGTCGCTTTCGCCGAATTCCAGGCACGGAAACTACGCCCTGGAGAAACAGCACTGCTGTGCATGTGTGTGCATGAATTGAAGCGCCTACTGGAAGATGCCATGCCTAATCTTGATGCGGATAGTCAGGACAGGATCTTGGTCCAGCAGCTATTAGCTGGACTCCCCGACGACTGCTGCAGCAGTCGCGCGCTAAGGGCAATACCGGAAATAAAAACTACAGCTGATGCAGTGTCTCGAGCTCGACTGCTCATGACGGTTTCGCACCAAGCAAGCGTACCCACAGTAGAGTCTGTGAACGCTGGAAATGATTCAGAGACAGCAGCTATCGACACCCTTCAAGGCCATGTTAGGCACCTCACGGAACAGATGTCATCGCTTGTAGACAGGCTAGACGGTTTAAGCGTTGCTGCAGTGGCGCGGCCTCAATCCTCTGATGGGATGTCGATCGTCAGGTGCTTCAAGTGTCATCGAACGGGCCACATATCAAGGAACTGTCGCCAGCAACAGGTGACGTGTTACAATTGCGACCGGCCTGGTCATATTGCTCGTAACTGTAGACAACAGCCGTCGGAAAACGGTATCGGGATGGTTGCAAGGGCTCCAGCACATCCCGACAGTTTTTGAAGCCCCAGGAATACATTACGGCTGCAATGACAGACAAAGTAACTATAATTAATGGAAAGCTGGAAGGAAACGATGTACGAATTATGTTGGATTCTGGATCTTCCGTGTCGCTTATTGATAAAGGCTCTGTACCAAAACAGTGTATCATGAGCGGACAAATGCCCCATACAGACGGCTGACGGACATAAACTGACGGTCATGGGAACAGTTAAAGCACATCTGCAGTTAGAACAATTTAGTACTGAGCACGGGTTCCTGGTGACCAACAGTTTAATAACTCCCGTAATACTTGGTATAGACTTTCTATCCACGACTGGACTATAGCACAGACCCTGTAAGCATCCATGTTGGAGCAGTCACATCAGGGCGAGGAAGTTCTTCAAATGCAACACCAAGCTACATGTATGTCGCTTCAACTGCAGGTGGTGAAAATGATGAAGTGGAAGAAATTGCTATTCCAAACTTTGGAGACGAGGTGGAGTATGATATTCCACCGGCACCCGCAGAGCTAAGAGATCTCGTGAAAAGGTTTGAGGTACTATTCTCAACAGTACCTGGATCAACGACAGTAGCTCATCACACCATACCAACAGCTGACCATCCACCAGTGCGAGTTCCACCCAGGAGAGTACCAGCTCACTACAGGACTGAAGTCGAGCGTCAACTAACAGAAATGCTGGATCGCAATATCATCAGAGTTAGCAGCAGCCCATGGCTCGCTCCAGCTGTATATGTCCCAAAGAAGTCTGGTGAGATAAAAATCTGCATTGATTATAGGGAGCTGAATAAGCAGACAGTGAAAGATGCTTACCCACTACCGCTGCCAGACGAAGTTCAAGACCGACTCTCAGGATCCAAAGTGTTCTCAAAGCTCGACCTACATTCTGGATACTGGCAATTGCCAGTAAAGGAGGAGGACTGCATCAAGACTGCTTTTTGTCCTGGTCCTGGTATGGAGTTTTGCAGGATGCCATTTGGGGTAACAGGTGGACCCAGCTCATTTCAGAGACTGATGGACAAGGTGTTACATGGACTACCATTCGCGACCAGTTATATTGATGATGTGCTGGTCCATTCACCCAATATGAAGTGTCATCTTCAGCATTTACAGCAGGTGTTTGAGCGACTGGCCAATGCTGGCCTAACTTTGAGGGGATCCAAGTGCCAGTTAGGACTGGACAAAGTGCACTACCTGGGACATGTATTTTCAGAGGCAGGAATGTCTCCGGACAAAGAGAAAATAGTTGTTATCAAGGATTGGCCGATTCCTAAGACTGTTACTGAAATACGACAATTCCTTGGTCTAGCTTCATACTATCGCAGATACATACAACAATTTGTAGACATAGCTAGACCTCTACACTATCTGACTGAAAAGACTGCCACATTTGTATGGACTGAAGAATGTCAGAAGGGTTTCCAGAGATTAAAAGAACTTCTATCTCACTCCAGTATCCTTCATTAACAAAAGACTTTGAGTTGCAGACTGATGCCAGTGCCATTGGTTTGGGAGCGGTATTAGAACAGGATGGGCATGTAGTGGCATATGCGAGCAGAAGTCTGACCCATGCTGAGAGACAATACAGTGTCATTGAGAGGGAATGTTTGGCAGTGCTATATGCAGTGAAGCAATTCAGACACTATCTACTTGGACGAGCATTTGTCTTGCATACAGACCATCAACCACTACAATGGCTGTCTGCTCAAAAGATGGAGGGTAGGCTATGTCGTTGGGCACTGGCATTGCAGGAATTTGATTTTACAATCAAATATCGACGAGGATCTTCCAATGCAAATGCTGATGCCCTTTCTCGTGTGCCCACCATTCCTAGCACCTGTGCAGGAACAGTGACAGTACCAGAACTCACTTTAGAAGATGTTGCGCAAGAGCAGGGTAAATATGAAGTGTTAAATGAAGTAAGACGTCTTGTTTCTTCTGGCTTAAACAATCAACCACGACACTGGAATCAGCATTCCATTCGAAAATTCTCATGCACGAATTCGAAGTCAGCTTTGTGTAGTTGATGGTGTACTTTGCCGCAAGTACACACCTGGACCATTGGAGAAGGAGAAAATTGTACCAATAGTTCCCTTATCATTGCAACCTACAGCCCTCAAGGCCAACCATGACATCATAAGTTCGGGACATCAAGGTGTGGAGAAAACCCTACAGAGGCTGAAGCGTACAGCATATTGGATTGGAATGGCCAAGGACACGGAGCTATGCTGCAGGAGTTGTATGGTGTGCCAAAGGTCCAAGCTGCCAATGCTGACACCCGTTCCAATGACGAATATTCCAATTGGACACCCCTGGCAGATGCTGGCTGTTGATGTATTGCAAGTGCCAGTATCCAGCAGAGGCAATCGCTATCTCTTAGTCATACAAGACTATTTCACGAAGTGGGCTGAAGCTATACCAATGCCTAACCAGACTGCAGAGTGTATTGCTGGGATACTAATTGACTTGTTTTCACGGTTTGGGATCCCTGAAATATTGCACTCTGACCAAGGTGCTAACTTTGAGAGCACCATGATCCAAAGGGTATGTGCAGCATTTGGAGTCCTCAAGTCCCGAACAACAGCATACCACCTGCAAGGTGATGGAATGGTAGAACGTTTTAATAGAACCTTCCTTCGGTGCTATACAGAACAGAATGACGTAGACTGGGAAGGAAATGTACCATTGGTGCTATATGCATACAGAACAGCATCTAATGCTTCTACAGGGTTCAGTCCATTTGTCCTTATGATGGGACGAGATCCTGTTCTGCCATCTTTGCCATCTATGACTAATAGTAGTGCAGAGGACCCCACCTCATATGACAGCAACCTTAGGGTTAAAATGACCGAGTTACGTGACATGGTGGAGAGTCACATAGTACAGGAAGCTAAGCGTCAAAAGGAACATTATGACACACGTACCCAAAGTAGGGAGTTTTGGGAAGGTGATGCTGTTTGGCTACAAAACCCAACAGCAGGAAAATTGGATCCAAAGTGGGAAGGTGGATGGGTTGTTAAGAAAGTCCACTCCCCAGTAACTTAGGTCTAGAGTGGTGCACATCAACAGAATACGGCGCTGTATATTACGGAAGAAGGAAAGCACACTGTCAAGAGAGGTTGAGTGGGAACCAGCAAGCATCGAACACTTTTCAGTGCCAGCAGATTCCACTCCACAACCAGAAATTGTTCCGGAGGTTCCACCAGCAGTCCTGCCCCCAATAGATTTAGAAGGACAAGAGGCCCCACCAACGTTGGACCAACCACAGAGGCGTACCCTCAACGTGACCTACGACCTCCTGATTATTACTAAGTCCAATTAGGCTCTGAATAGACGCTTAAACCCTTTGTGGAGGATGAATACTAATTCAACTGAACTTCCTGTCATAGTACTGCACCTGTATATGTATGTACGGTGGCCCGGTAAGTCGCCACTCGAGCGCAAAGCAATTTTTAAATTAAGCGCAGAGCGCAGAGCGCAGAGCGCAAAGCAATTTTTAAATTAAGCGCAGAGCGCAGAGCGCAAAGCAATTTTTAAATTAAGCGCAGAGCGCAAGACACACTATGGGATGGCATAGATTTCGTTACGTCACTGTTCATTCACGTGATCTACTTGCTTCGTATTCCCCCATAACTTAACTGTTTTCGTTGTTGTAGCTAGTTAAATATCCTGCTTCTCCGCTTGCAATTCATCCACAGAACTTGAGAAACGGGTAATCGTTTCGTCAGCCGCACAGGACATGAACCGCACCGATCCTCGTGTGGAAAGTACGTTATTTAGCTCTTGTATGCTTCGTTACACTATGTAATCGCCGCAGGGCTCATAATCAAGTACTGGAGGCAGCATAAAAGCATTGTCGTTATACTTGCCTATTTACGCCTCGTACACCGGGTGGTTGTTGGGTTAGTTTGTGTGCGGTATAGCCATGCGTGCGTGCATGTGCTTGAGTATTGCGTACGCACCGTATACGTGGTTTAACAAAGGCTAACATGGCTAAAACAAAAACTCGCCCAACTGGGTTTGAAACGGCGAAATCAAACCGAGACTCCCCTTCCACTTCTACACGATGCCATCAAGGTGAGTTAATCTCTAATCCATGCATGATATTGAAAGATAATTATTCTTCAGTATGTCATACATTATAATTATTGTTACAGATGGAGCTAAATACTTCAAACTGTCTCCTAGGATATAGAGCCATGTGGAGATTGTTGCAAGTTAAACATGGATACACAGTGAAGAGGTGATCATGTTCATGCGTGCTATTCAGTACCATCAAAGTCATGCATGGTGACAATGAATATAAGTTCACAGATCCACTGTTATGATGCTGCTGGACGTCATGGATCCTGAAGGTACCCGTCAAAGGAAAAAGCACCGCCTTATCAGAAGAACATATGTTAATAAGGTGAAGGTGCATGCATGCATGGAAGATGAAACCCCTTCACTCTCAGTTTAGGGACCAAACTGGTGCTGGCACATTGACGGTTACGATAAGCTTAAGCCGTTTGGTTTTCCGATCCACGCATGCATAGATGGGTATGTGCAGTGTGGAATGTGTAATTGCCTTGAATTGTATTTTTGAAATAGGTACTCCAGAAAAATATTGTGGTTGGAAGTTTCGACTACCAATAATGATCCAGCTGTTGTCGTCAAGTACTATTTGGATACGGTTCTGAAATTGGGAGGTACATGTGCATCAATTTCACCTTCATTAAATATTTGTACACAAGGCTTTAAACGGCGGTTGTGCTATGTTTTCATCATAGGGTGTCCCACACTCTTAAGAAGTGACTACGGAACAGAAAATACCTCCATTGCAACATGTCAAATGATGTTCCGACATCCACACAGGGATCGTTATGCAGGACCCAACAGCTTTGTGTTTGGAAGCTCCATAAGGAATACTGTGAGTTTGTTGTGTCTCTAAGTGGTCATATATTGATTGAGCATGATGTTTATTATAAGCGAATTGAAAGTTGGTGGTCAAGATTAAGAAATTTTAAAACTGAATGGTGGATACAACTTTTTAAGGTTAGCAATTACATACATGTAGGTGTCTGCATGCTATATTCATATCTTATGCATAGAACTTGGACTGAGAAGGGCTTGTTTGACACTGCAAGTATTATGCATCGGTATATTGCCTATTTCTATCTCCTTCCTTATACTACTTGTACTTTGCCATCTCTAGCCATTTAGCTGCATATGTATTTCTGCCTATATTGGCTGAAGAGTTGAAAGAGTTTAAGAAGAGGTGGAATCGCCATAGGATTCGTTGGAATAGGCTTTCAACATGTCCCTGTTATGTGCCAAATGATGTATATCATCTCGTTGGACACATAGGTACAGCTAGGGAGTTTTCTTTAAACTGATATGGTTAAGTTTATCCCTGTTATATGATAGGTGGTGACTACAGGCAAACAGTGGATCCTGGTATTCTGGCATACTGCTTGGTCAACTATGTCAATCAGCCACCCACATTCTACACTCATGAATTCAAGCTACTGGCTGATAACCTTCTTTCACTCCTAGACATGCACCAAAATGAAGTCACAGCTGAGAATTGTGAAGTTATTTATTGTTATTTATTGTATGTATTATCCAGTATGGATTAGAATTTATGTTGCAATACATGATACACAAGTGTTTATACTGGGATTATGTTCATGATACACAAGGGTTTGCACAAGTGGTAATCGTAGGATTATTGTCAAGTAATTATAAGCAATGCAACATGTGTTTGCAAGAAATGAAGAGCAGTTGATGCTCATAGACAATACGTTCTGTACTCCATCAATGAAAGTTCACTCAAGCTTTTTTAGACAATGAACAAACTATAAACCTTATGTTGGATCTGAAAGCAGTCTTATGTCAGGCCCATATCCTTCTTTCAGCAAATGACATGCACACTCCAGGGATGCATGTGACATGATACATTGTTGGTGATTTATTGTTACATTAAATTATTACAGTTCTTGCCCCTACACCTTTGGACATATGGATGGTAGCTATAGCTAGCTGGATTTGTAGCTTACCAACATCTGTATCCTGTGTTTAGAAAATGAATACAGTGCAGAGTACGGCTGGAAGCAGACAATATATATATATAATAGGTTGTTTTAGTGGAGAGAATTGGGACAGAGAGGCAGTCTTGATCTACAAACCTTACACAAAGCCCCATGCTATATGCTTACCCATGCGCTATCTAAGCAGGGATGGGGTTTAAGGCCTCTTCATGACAACATTGAATCATGTTATCTAAGCAGGGATGGGGTTTAAGGCCTCTTCGTGACAATGTTAAATCATGTTTACTCCCTAAATAATAAAGAGCATGGCAAAAACTAGTATGTGATCAAGTTAGTCCAACATATTGATGAAGATGCATGTATATAGAAAGAAATTGTTTTTTTTTGGCCAGAGCTTTCATGTACGTGTAAACAAATTACTAGTCTCGCCGCTGAGCCCACCCTCTCAATGGATGCGTGGGTAGGGCTCAGCGTTACAATGCTTTGCAAGGATTATGCACGCACGCATGGCTATACCGCACACAAACTAACCCAACAGCCACCCGGTGTACGAGGCGTAAATATAGGCAAGTATAACGACAATGCTTTTATGCTGCCTCCAGTACTTGATTATGAGCCCTGCGGCGATTATATAGTGTAACGAAGCATACAAGAGCTACTTTCCACACGACGCCCTGTGCGGCTGACGAAACGATTACCCGTTTCTCAAGTTCTGTGGATGAATTGAAGTATTATAGCAAGCGGAGAAGCAGGATATTTAACTAGCTATACAACAACGAAAACAGTTAAGTTATAGGGGAATACGAAGCAAGTAGATCTCGTGAATGAACAGTGACGTAACGAAATCCAATGCCATCCCATAGTGCGCCTTGCGCTCAGAGCTTTGCGCTCTGCGCCTTGCGCTCTGCGCTTAAAGGAGGAGACGCCACGTAAATAGTGGCGCAGGCCGTGCTCAAACTTCCGTATAAAAGGCGCTTGGATCCAACCGGAAATCACGTGAGCTCAACATTCTCAGAATGGCGTAGTTTTGTAAGCTCTTATAGGGTTCTCACCCACACTTGCTGGTTACGTCGTTTTTACGTTGTTATGACGGGCAGATCAAGTACTTTCTTAGTATTCGATCGCGCGCGTTTATTTGTTCTCGAAACCGACTTGCATTGTGTTTCAGTTTTTACTGGAGATCACTGTTACAAGCTCTGTGAGGCTTTACGTGAGTTTCAAAGGTGAGCTTGGCTCGAAGGTCAACTCTCACGTGCGCATATGACAAAGAACTACAAACTGTGGTTGGGGCAACTTAGTGCCAAATTTAGCATGACTGGATTTCGATCGCCTTTCGATCGTTCCTATCTATACCTTGGAATTTGCATCTCTTATATACCCAAATGAGTGGTTCGATCGGTATGCGTTGGGCCTGTGCACGGCTTGTTATACTTGTGTTGTAACACATTGTAAATATACAGTGCAAAAATAAAAAACAAAACAAAGAAAACTTTTGAAAGCCCTGATTCCAGCGGTCTCATTCACTGGAAATCAAAAACCACATCTCCACGTGCTGTTAGCAGGAGGTCTTCCGAACCTAGCGCCGTTCCTAGAATAAAGGTAAGGTTATGTTGTCAGGCACACGATTCAGCAAAACGAATTAGTCAAACAAGTAACACAGGTAATATAGAGCAATGCAATTAGTAAACAAGCCAGTTTATGTATACATACACAAGCCAGAATCAGCCACATTCCTACTCATCTGTGGTTCAATTGTACCAGTGATCATGCAACCACATTCCTACACACTCATCTATACAAGGTTGTGGTTGAATGTACCACTGGATGCCTGCCTGCAGCCTTTGTGGCTGACCTAAACGTTTTTTGTAGATGAGGGTTTTCGTAGTGCAGCCTCATATACACTAATGGCTGCCGGCATAGTGAGAGGCTTCCTTTGTGGAACGTAACCTGGCTGTTGACAGGGACGCATATCACATATGGAATGCACTAATGCACATAAAAGACACAATCACACACATTCACATCACATACACAGAACATACACACACACCCACTATGTAAATACAAACCTGAAAGTGCTTGCTGATGTTCACAATCATTGCACGTAGACAGTCAGGGTTGCAACCACAGTTCCTCATGCACCAATACAAGTGCACCTTGGTGCACCTTGCTGAATAGCCAGATATTCCATGTATAATCAATATGTCCAGAAAGTACATACCCTTATCAAAAAGTTCAGTGAACCATGTCCTATCCCTTGTACGGACCGTACTGGCACAGATACGATGCAACTGCTTCGCCACATTCTCAGTGCCTGCAATAACTCCAATCAATTCACCACTGAAAACCAATAGATACCTTACCATGCCAAGTGTCGTAGGAATTGACCATCCCGAGTTGTTGTACATACTGCTTTATTGTAGCCTGGTAGCCATGGGCTACCTCTGTGATGTTTAACCCTTTGTTAGAAAGAAAACGTGAAAATGTAAAAAGTTGGGACACAAGAGCAAACCTTGGGCAATAACTTGAGGTAAGACGAACTCTGTGCTGCTGTCTGGAAAGAGTGGAAATACCAACAATCCTGTGTGTACTGAAATGGACGATACGCTGATAAACATGGGCATTTAGAACTTTTGTGCATACCTTCCAGCCAGACAAGGTACCGTTGAGTGGTATGCGTTTGACATAGAATCGTGACGTGCATCAGTTATAGCCCACTATATAGTAAATATAAAAATAAACTTTTTTTTTAATGTGGCACTCTAACCTCTCCACTTGTAGCATGGTGAGGGCTTTCCTTCACACGTTCAACAGCAGCTTTCATAGACTCTTCTGCTACATCTGCCACCACTTGCTGGTACAGTTTGTTCAGATAAACTGAATGAACATGACATGATGTAAAATAATATAAATCGATATTCTCAGCCCCCACCTGAGCTGATGTATTTCTGCTTCATTACACCCATACCAGCAAATAAAGAGAAATTCATGTACTGGCGTGGCAACATGCCAGCACAGGTGAAAGCATGGACCAGTCTGCAAAAAGAATCAAATTTACATTGGTACTCTAACTTCTGATTACAAAGGTAATGACCAGACAGCACTCTGCAACTAGCCCAGACATGTGACTGCTTGCAGTGTGGGCAAACAAACTGGACCCTAGCTACATGTCCCTTCTAAATGAGTTTTATACAGAGCATTGAACAGAATTACTTACGGTACTCATACCTTTATGAAAGAAGCTATAGTCCAAGATGGGTTCCGTTGGAGAGACAGCCACACTGCTGGACAAGGCCCGAACAAAGACTCTTGAAGGTCTTACGCTCGACCACAAGGAGGTTTTGGTCACTGGCGTCTTCTTCTCCCGTATAGATCCCTTAGAAAGTTAGTAAACCCAATTTTGTATAACCGAACGTACATGTATATATCTATCCAACTAACCTGCAGAATCCAACATCATTTCATTCCTAGAAAAGGATGTTCTGCTACTTGAGGCCTGGTCATCTCGGGTTGGGTCAATACACGGTCCAGCAAAGCATTCAATCAACACGCTGATAGTAGCGTACGTTCCGCTTGCAACCGGGTGCATAGAGTTGCTTCGCTGCCTCAAATCTAATCAGAAAAGTGTCCTTTTCTTCTCAAGAGAAAAAGGGCCCTTGCAGATGCAGTCTATACCTAGAGTACGTATTTTCTGGTGAAGAGGTCGCCATTATACGAACATGTGATCCAGTTTGTTAACTTAGTGTTATTAACTTCAGAAATGGTATTATTGCATGATATGGCATTCAAAACATGTATGTGCGCTTGAAGTTGTACGCTGTAGCTGTTGTTGCCAAACCTATAGCTCTATGTATAAATATGGATCCACCATTTTTAATCTAAAACAGCCGCACGGCCGGTTGAAATTTTTGGATCCAAGCTCCTTTTATACGGCAACTCCTGCTTTAAAGGAGGAGACGCTACGTAAATAGTGGCGTAGGCCGTGCTCAAACGCCCGTATAAAAGGCGCTTGGATCCAACCGGAAATCACGTGAGCTCAACATTCTCAGAATGTAAGCTCTTATAGGGTTCTCACCCACACTTGCTGGTTACGGCGTTTTTACGTTGTTATGACGGGCAGATCAAGTACTTACTTAGTATTCGATCGCGCGCGTTTATTTGTTCTCGAAACCGACTTGCATTGTGTTTCAGTTTTTACTGTTACAAGCTCTGTGAGGCTTTACGTGAGTTTCAAAGGTGAGCGTGGCTCGAAGGTCAACTCTCACGTGCGCATATGACAAAGAACTACAAACTGTGGTTGGGGCAACTTAGTGCCAAATTTAGCATGACTGGATACCTTGGAATTTGCATCTCTTATATACCCAAATGAGTGGTTCGATCGGTATGCGTTGGGCCTGTGCACGGCTTGTTATACTTGTGTTGTAACACATTGTAAATATACCGTGCAAAAATAAAAAACGAAACAAAGAAAATTTTTGAAAGCCCTGATTCCAGCGGAAATCAAAAACCACATCTCCACGTGCTGTTAGCAGGAGGTCTTCCGAACCTAGCGCCGTTCCTAGAATAAAGGTAAGGTTATGTTGTCAGGCACACGATTCAGCAAAACGAATTAGTCAAACAAGTAACACAGGTAATATAGAGCAATGCAATTAGTAAACAAGCCAGTTTATGTAGACATACACAAGCCAGAATCAGCCACATTCCTACTCATCTGTGGTTCAATTGTACCAGTGATCAACCACATTCCTACACACTCATCTATACAAGGTTGTGGTTGAATGTACCACTGGATGCCTGCCTGCAGCCTTTGTAGCTGACCTAAGCGTTTTTTGTAGATGAGGGTTTTTCGTAGTGCAGCCTCATATACACTAATGGCTGCCGGCATAGTGAGAGGCTTCCTTTGTGGAACGTAACCTGGCTGTTGACAGGGACGCATATCACATATGGAATGCACTAATGCACATAAAAGACACATAATCACACACATTCACATCACATACACAGAACATACACATATGCACACACACCCACTATGTAAATACAAACCTGAAAGTGCTTGCTGATGTTCACAATCATTGCACGTAGACAGTCAGGGTTGCCACCACAGTTCCTCATGCACCAATACAAGTGCACCTTGGTGCACCTTGCTGAATAGCCAGATATTCCATGTATAATCAATATGTCCAGAAAGTACATACCTTTATCAGAAAGTTCAGTGAACCATGTCCTATCCCTTGTACGGACCGTACCGGCACAGATACGATGCAACTGCTTCGCCACATTCTTAGTGCCTGCAATAACTCCAATCAATTCACCACTGAAAACCAATAGATACCTTACCATGCCACGTGTCGTAGGAATTGACCATCCCGAGTTGTTGTACATACTGCTTTATTGTAGCCTGGTAGCCATGGGCTACCTCTGTGATGTTTAATCCTTTGTTAGAAGGAAAACGTGAAAATGTAAAAAGTTGGGACACAAGAGCAAACCTTGGGCAATAACTTGAGGTAAGACGAACTCTGTGCTGCTGTCTGGAAAGAGTGGAAATACCAACAATCCTGTGTGTACTGAAATAGACGATACGCTGATAAATTAACATGGGCATTTAGAACTTTTGTGCATACCTTCCAGCCAGACAAGGTACCGTTGAGTGGTATGCGTTTGACGTAGAATCGTGACGTGCATCAGTCATAACCCACTTTATAGTAAATATAAAAATAAACTTTTTTTTAATGTGGCACTCTAACCTCTCCACTTGTAGCATGGTGAGGGCTTTCCTTCACACGTTCAATGGCAGCTTTCATAGACTCTTCTGTTACATCTGCCACCACTTGCTGGTACAGTTTGTTCAGATAAACTGAATGAACATGACATGATGTAGAATAATATAAATCGATATTCTCAGCCCCCACCTGAGCTGATGTATTTCTGCTTCACTACACCCATACCAGCAAATAAAGAGAAATTCATGTACTGGCGTGGCAACATGCCAGCACAGGTGAAAGCATGGACCAGTCTGCAAAAAGAATCACATTTACATTGGTACTCTAACTTCTGATTACAAAGGTAATGACCAGACAGCACTCTGCAACTAGCCCAGACATGTGACTGCTTGCAGTGTGGGCAAACAAACTGGACCCTAGCTACATGTCCCTTCTAAATGAGTTTTATACAGAGCATTGAACAGAATTACTTACGGTACTCATACCTTTATGAAAGAAGCTATAGTCCAAGATGGGTTCCGTTGGAGAGACAGCCACACTGCTGGACAAGGCCCGAACAAAGACTCTTGAAGGTCTTACGCTCGACCACAAGGAGGTTTTGGTCACTGGCGTCTGCTGGACATAGGCTGATAGTCGATTGTGTATCAGAGTATAACATCGATTATTTATATAAAAGCGAGTCCTCCATCCGATTCTGAAGCTAGTGGTGAAATTTTGATCGCTTAAAAGTGTTCCTGTCCCGAGTTATGCGTTGCCAAGAAGGAGGAAGAGAAGAAGACGATCCGCCCCTTGTTCCGAGACTGGGTACGAGAACGGGCAGTACACTCTTGTTCTCTACAACCACGCGCTTCTGCGACATGAAACAAAAACGAAACTACTCATTTTTGACTTCTAGATTGATTGCTAAAACAAGCTACACGATCCGATCGTCGGGAGTGTTGTTACAGACGGGTCGCGTTTTTTTTAATGACATTCATAGTCGGGGTCAAATCCGATAGGATTTTTTATGCCGAAACACTAAAATTGCAAAGTTTCTCAATGGGGGAGCTTACAGCTCTACCCCATACCCCCTAGCTGGGCGGGAGGTGGGCACCCTCCCCATGGCGGCGCCGCTCACAACTCTTCCCCACCTATAGCCACACCTTCCATTGTACCCCCTCCCAAATCCTGGATCCGCCCACTGACTTATGTAACACACTTGTGGTGTATAAACAAACACTACTTTTGATTAGTGCTAAAATATACTGTATAACATTTAAGAAGGCGGACACTCGTATACTCGATGCGGTCCCTAGAGCTTGTCTATAAACTGAATTTTTATTTCATGCGAACAACAATATTGATAGTCAATTCTGAAAATTTTTTCAATCCGGAAACCATCTCAATTTAGAAATCTGTGCTATGATGATAAATTTTATTTCACTCTTTCATCACCTACCAAAGTTAAATATATATACAGATTCTAAGTACAGTAAATTGAGATTCAATTTGATGCTAAAGAAGTCAAAAATAGTATCGCTGCAGAAACGGAAGTTTGGCTTAGTCGTACCATTTTAATGTCTCGTGAGCGGAAGTCTCGTGGGCAGAATATTTAAAAGATGACGCAAGATATTACATAATGACATACGTTTATGACATAATTAATTATGCTCGGTTGTAATTGGTTAATTTGTCTTGAATTTAGTGAATGAATGCTTAATGTTCTTTTCATAATACTATAATCAGACCGATTTGTAGCGAATTCTAACCCTCAATTTAAAAAAAATAAGTTAATTGATTTGAATCAATAATTTCCTGTCTTGAAACATGATAAATCATTAAAAAAGGCGGCAAAGTTATTGGTGAAATCAAATCTCTATCACAACCTTACATATTCACTCATGTCCTACATTTCTGGACATGCAGAAACCAACGCCATCAGCATGAACGTGCACTGAATCGTACATCTACAACCAAAAGGCCTATGCATATAGTATCGTACCATCTCTAGCCCTTTTTCTCTTATTTTTATACATTCTTTTGCTTCCTCATCCGATTGCCGCAGATCATTTCAC
The DNA here is from genome assembly GCA_013339895.1 of Ephydatia muelleri. NCBI lineage: Eukaryota > Metazoa > Porifera > Demospongiae > Spongillida > Spongillidae > Ephydatia > Ephydatia muelleri. The sequence goes on from JABACO010000111.1 coordinate 67,691, forward strand.
AAAAACACGTGTTTAAGGGGGGGGGGGGGGGGGGACAATAATACGCATGCGCGGACAAAATATTTCGTCCGGGGAGACCGATTTCTTATGGTCCGTGGGGACCAATATTTTTTTAGGGGGGGGGGGGGGGGGGGGGGGGGGGGGGGGGGGGGGAACAACATTTTCGTCACCGTGCATGCATAAAAGGAAGTACTGATACCAATTGCTGAAACATGTTTGCATGGCATTTGTAGAAGATGCTAATAAAATGGTGCAAGACTATGAGGACTATGTCAATTCATACAAGGTTCTGCGTAAGTTCATTTAAGTTACATGGCGAATGCACACATGTGCACCCATGCATGTTTGATGCATCAGTTGGGTGATCGACTTGGGTCCCCAGAGTTACCATTGTGCAGATGCAGTGACTCTATGTGAAAACATCCATAGCTGATGACGTTTGCTGGAACGTCAATTCGTTTTCATCTCTACCAGTTATCACTACATGTATTACTGTTTTGTATTAGCAAAAACAATAGTGCTGCATAATGTGTAAAAAACGTTTTATAGTGAGTGTGGCATTACATACGCCTGGTGAAAAAATTATGTTTCAATGTTCATTTGGGCAACACAGTCCACACCATTGTCCAACTGAATCAATTTGTTTGGAGATATTGCACATGTACATTTTATTCGTGATACAGGCCAGAATAAAGGTAGCTGGTCCTTCAGGTTAAAAGTCTGTTGATAGGATTTGGAAGACTGCATTGCCTTGATTGGATTCTGGTCCACTTGACAGATTGAAGCAATTATATGCTTTCTTTTCTATTGTTCTCTGAATTTACAACAGTGTGGTGTGTGAAGTGCTGAACTTCTCCATACCGATATTCATCAAAGGACTCTGTAGGGATCCCAGTATGCTCAAAACATGATGATGCCTTTTGGTATGCAGTAAAGCTCTTCATCATTTGCATTTCTGGCATCACCCAGTTACCAACAAATAATTGCATAATGCCATTATACCTTTCAAATGGATAAAGCCAGAACGACAAGGCAGGTGTCCATAGAAAAGGATGCACTGCATTAGATGGCAATGCATATGCATATTAGGTGTGCATGCATTCTAACCATACAGATTTTCAAAAGCAGAGTGAAATTAAGAAGCTTCATATCAGCAGCTTTTAAGACATCAACTGATATTGGATGTTGTGACAATAGCATTGATGCTTCCACACACAATGCCCTACAAGAGTAGTGCTTACTCCTGTAGGGCATGCATGAGTATATATTTGTCCAATTATGCCATTGGTTCGCCACTGAACATTGAACAAATTTTCTTCTGATACCATATACGGAACAATCCTGTCATCTACCTTCTCTTGAATTGTACTAGTTGTGCTCATTCAAGATTTTGCCATAAGTGAGAGCACTAGGTTCTGCACCTTCCAAATGCCATATAATTTCACACAATGAGGACGAGACATTAATAGCAGTACTTTTTCAATGATGCTGTTACATACATATACTTTCCTAGGGTGTAAATTGTAGCCACTTTTTAGTTTTAATCCTCTGTATGAGTAAACCTTGACAACTGTTTCTGAGGCTTTGGTGTGGATGGTGACTGCTCATATTGCGCATTAATTATACATGTAAAAAGACAAAGGACCAGAGCCAAATGATGTAATATGTTTGGGCTAAAGCAAAATGGACTGCAACAGACATGCCTACCTATTAAAGTACTTTAGATAATTTGCCCACTTTGTGACAGGCACAGCTTTATACATGCATTCGGGCCGTGCGAAAAGAGTAGTAGCTAACTGGCTTAAAACACTGTGTAAACGTCAAGCATAGGGAATAGTGATCAATCCACACAATTACACATACAGTGTACATCACACTTCTAACCTCCATTTTCAGTTATTTGCTAGATGGATAATTATTAGAGAGCGGCAAACTATGTAACCCCATCAGTTAATTAGATATAACCAATGGAATATCTTAATCTACCCAGTTCTTTTTTGCATTATGTGTACAAGTCTATGGTCCCCAAAATTTGGACAATACATGGTAAAATTGCCAATATCTGAACATGATTTAGAGCGATATTAGTGGGTGGAAAAAGTTGCATGCAGGTCCATTTCATAAAATAAAAATTAAAAAAAATTAAAAAAAACGCCATACATTCTTTACGGAACGGATGAAATCCACAAACCGCGACTTTCGTGATATTTCATTTCTGCACATGGTACAGCCTCCATTTATATATTTAAAAAACACACACATTATCACTACATTATCTATGAATGAATCAACGTTACGTAGTATAGCCTCCATCCATTAATTAGGATCGCTATCATCGCATAACATTATGATCAGACCGAAAACGTAACTTTTCAATATGGTTAGTTAAAAATCATATGTGCAAGGTCCTTTAGAACGTATGCACTCCAAAGATATATTTACCCTTCACAAACATTGAATGTTTTTGTCGCCAATACAATGGACATGGTGTGATGGTCTGGCCTGCGAACGCAGCCGTGTTGTTCGAGTGTTTTCATTCTAAATAAAACATTATTCAGCTAGATAATAAAAATTAAAAGCCAAAAACGTACCCATGCTAGGTTCAACTTATCTGGATGTATAAAGATTTAACATCCACAGCAGCATGTTTGTATGTTCGTCACGTGCACATTATTTTTGGTCGCAATACTAAAAATACATGTATATATACAAGCCATGCAAAATCACTTTTTATGTAAATCTAGATTAAACGTTTGTTGAGACAACATGTAAAGGAAGAATATGTATATGCACACGCAATATATAGGTCATGCTGTATACAGTAGACAATTAAGCTCATGCAATCGAAGTTTTAACCCACACATGAACTGCGCAAATAGGATGATGGTTTCAGAATCGATGTTGTGCAATTACATAATCAGACTTCTGACTTATTTTCTGGCATACTCGACCCATCCACATATGAAAATTGAAATTGTGTTCATGGAAGGGCTTAAAATTATGCCAATGAAGTATACTTATACGCGATGAAATCAGTTTTGAATGGTATGCACGTGACAATCGCTAACTATTTTAACGACTGCACACGAGTCTAGTGACTTCCACTTGTTTCCTTGCCACTCGAAATTGGGTTTGCAACACATTTTATTATGCTGTGATAAATGATAGTCTTCTGAATTGCAAAGTAATGAATGATCAACCAGCATGCACCCTGGTGCTAGCCCAGATATTCAAAGTGATATTGTCGTTAATGATAATCAATAATAAGCCCTGGATTGTAAGAAAGGAGGTCTCATAACCAGACGCACAATGAAGTAAGAGACACTCTTGGTGACCTGTCATCTATTGTTTATAAGGACATTATCAGGGAACGACCAGTGATACAAGAGGCATGGTGAACCTAACAGGTGAACCTCCTTAATAGCTGATCTTGGTGTACGAGGGGTCTGGCAGCCTCAGGCTCAAGCCCTTTTTGATGTACGTGTGAATAGACACGATGCACCCTCTCATGTTCAAAGAAGTGTGGCAGCAGTCCTAGCATCAGCTGAAACAGAAAAAAAGAAAAAATACAACAATGCAGCTATTGCTAGACGAGCCTCATTTACACCATTTGTGGTGTCAGTTGATGGTGCCTTGGGATGTGAAGCAACCAACTATCTTAAACACCTCTCTGAGTACATCTGCATGAAATGGGGAAAGTCCTATGGAGAAGTGATGGGATGGCTGAGGGCCAGTTTGTCGTTTGCAATCATAAGAGCCACTGATTTGTGTCTCCGGGGATCTCGTATCAGATGGAGGAGTGCGATGGATATGGCTGATGGGATGGGACTTCCCTATATAGTAGAATAGTTGGTCCTTTTATAATATTTCACATGTGGATAAATCATTTCTATCTCTCTTGAATTATGGATTCTATACTTATGTGTTATACTCTTTGCTATTGTTATACATATTGTTGATTATTAAATTTCTTAATAACCCTAAAAAAAATAAAATAATAATAATAATAAACTCAATCAACAGTAATAATGAATACATAATAATCAACTCTTATAGTACTACTGCAGTCATTTCAGCTGCAAGCATGGCTGGGTTGAAACGTTGTACTGCGAATTCATATAACCTCTATTAATGAAACAGTTATATTCGAATCTTCATGCATGCAGCTAGGACTCAGGTAATATAAACATACGCAAATGCTACATGTACGTACAAATAGTATACAAAATATATACATGTATTCATATATACATGTAAGTATGTATCTTGATATTAGGCTCGAGTGATCAGATCAGGGTGTCCATGCTTCGTTCGCAACTGGCGTTGCATGCCATGCGGGTGTCCTTGCTTCGTTCACATAGAAGTCTAGAACACAATATCTTCGCAGCCATTCTTCGTAGTCCCTTGTGAACAACGAGAATTGAGATGAGTGTAGTCGGGTACGATGCATCATTAAGATTTCTGGAAATTATTATAGTCGCTGCTGCATAGTCGACATCTCCGCTTAGCAAACGGGTCCCAACGAAGTATAATAAAACAGAAGCCAATCTGAAAATTATGTATGAACATATATTGAACGTATTGATTTGGACAATAGATGTTACTAATGACTTTTCGTCATCAGAAGATTGAACGATATCGTGCTTTACTTTGTAGCATGTTAACACAGAGAATACGATGGTCATAGCCAGAGGTACCGTGTAAGCGAGAATAACCCACGATCCTACAGTGACTGCGCCATTCTTAACAAACCTGCAGTTGGACCCTCTGATCGTTGTGCTGTTGCCGCCGTAGAAATACATGCACGAAACACCGATGCTGGTTATGACCAAGAACAGCAATGCGATGTAAACCCATTTGGAAGAGACCTTCTTTCCATATCTTAGCACCAAGAACTGGAAAAGCGCCGCAGTTCCAATGACCAATGCCATGAATGCGTGAAAACTGAAGAAGATAGTGCAGTTAAAATTGTACAGTGGATATGTTTCACATTCTCCTAAGAAGGGAATACCCGTTATTAAACTAATGTCCCAAAGAACGCCATAAGTCAGTGCTGCTAATATACTGAATATCGCCATAGCGAGGTAAAGAATGACGATTGGGGTCAGCCCTGTTGGCTTCTTCTCTTTCCAAATGACCACGATGATAATTATTCCGAGGACTACGGTCGGGACAGTTATTAAGATTAAATGAAGGTACGCAACAGCCAACAAAACAGGAGCTGCTCGAGTATCATTTGTGGTTTGATTCGGTGAATCGCTCATGTTAACAGGAGAAATATGAGGTACAAACTATTAAGACGACCTTCAGTTCAAAGGCATCAATGTGTAATAACGCAGCAAACACACATAAACATAAATGTTTGCTCACCCTTTTGCGGAGATCCTCCACCAAACAGTCGGATGTCTTCTTTACCACGCGCTGCTGCTTAGGTTGCAAACAATCCTGACTCACTGAAAATAGAAAAATAATAGTACCGTGTGCAAAGAGCGCCTATGAGAAGTGTCTTCGTGGGCGTGGTATTCAGTCAAGCGTATCTAATCAAGAAAGAATGTACTAATGTTGTGTCTGATCCATCATACACACAGCCTTGCGAGTAATGAGGGGAAATCTTTCGTATCTCTAAAATCACATGCATACTTCACCACTTAGTCCTAATGGACGTGCATGCACCTCCCAAAACCTCTCCCCTTTGCATGAATGTACATGTACGCATCTCAGACTCACTGGCTAGTGACATTGGACCCCGCCTCCTTTCCCTCCCTCACAACCAAGAATGCTTGAACGACATATGATGTACACTGCGATGATGTTTGCAATCCTGGTTGTATATGTGTTCGCATGCAATAGAGTACACACAATTGATGCATCTGCAGGTACAGTAATAGAGACAGAATTATTGTATGCCCAATCTCCTTCCAGCCCTTGTGACTACGAATGCCATAAGAAATCATGTATGTGGTATCGACTCAATTAGTACAAACATTCCTACCAACTGCGAATGTGCCAAGGTGCAGACACCCCTTATTGGATAGGAATTTCCAGAAAGTTCGCGTGATTGCATGGCTGTGCGCTTGTATTCATTTAACATGATTATACAAGCTACAAGTGCAGACGAAGTGCTAATGTTCTTTGGATGTAAGAAGAAAACTTGCAAGAAGTCGATCATATATACTTGGTACCACAATTTGCACTTGCCTACCAGTTAAAAAAAACCTGTCGAATCGATTCCTGATTTCCAATTGATTTTTTACATTTACAATTCCGTACAAAATGTCAGCATATCGAATGCAAACAGTCATTATTTGTATGCGATGCATGTACATGTAGATGACAAATCAAGAATGGATTCAACGTGTTTTTTCCCCCTGCATGTGATTAAAGGGAATTTGGTTACATGGACGAGCAAATCTTTGCCCATTCTGAGTAGCTGTAGCGTGTTAGTCCAAACTGTAATTAACAATCACCACACATTTTTACAACATAATATGCATAACAATGTGTCCATAGTTCATCACTTCACACCACTTATTTTACTCAAAGGAAATATTATATAATTCATGTATTACAAACGTCCTTCAATAATTATTCTTATTTCTGATTTGCAAGTTCATGAATCCCAGATATACAAGGTAAAAAAAAAAAAAACAACTCCTGTCGGTTATCAAGCGTTCATGACGATCTGTAAACATTTTCAGGCTGCGTAGTGGTGTTTTTTTTTAATGCATGAGTTAATGGAATGCTGGTGTAACTGATACTCCACAACTCCACACATGCTCACACATACATGTACTGTACATACCCGCCCACGCCCCCTCCCCCCAATACAATCCTTCACCCTACAGACGCCTTATTCTATACATACGTTGTCCGAGTTAGAATAACTTGCCCTCCCACTCCTTCGCGCTGTTAACTATCACTAGTGTATATGTGTTGATGAATATGTTATATAAGACATTTTCGCTTTTGTAAATGCAAGGTTCATATTTACTATAGCGGAAATGTCACCTACATGAATGTATATATGTTTATTACATTTGACCACTATAGTAAATCCAACTTTTCACCAAGTGAATTACAACTTCGACTCTTGGGCTGTTGTTGGATGATTGATTGTGCATGATGTACCTAGAGAGCCTCATGGCTCTACAATGCAGGCACAGTATAAATATCTTACATTGCCATGTTCTCAAAAATTTTCACTAGTCAAGTTGTTCCACTACCGACTCTAAGAATGAATGAAAAGGGTGAGAAGATGCAATGAAAGTACCTCAGAGTTCAAACACAGCGAGTATCAGGTGGATTCTAAATTCGCAGAAGGGTCACACAATTTCGTGCTACTGAATGGTTTGGTCTAACTCAAAGGTAATAGCACAGGGAAAAATGTTTGCTTTGCTGCCCTTAAGATCTAATGTAGTTCCATATAAATGCTGTTGTAAACCGATGTAAACTGTGATTTGCTAATGCTTCAAAAATGGTATTTTACATGGTGTGTATTTTTTATGTTGGTAGTAAAATTTGCGCTACTATTGCATGCTTTGCTAGCAACTGTAGCAATTCAGAATTGCAATGGTTTTAGTGACTCACATGTATGTGAAAATACCACAAATATCCTTACTGAGGCCCGATTTTACATTGTATAGCAGTGTAGTAATTCCTCATTAGTTCGGGAACGAGAGAGCAGCCATTACTTAACTAGGAATAAATTTTTAATGGAATGAACTTTATTATCAACACAATTATATCCTTTTACACAATCCAGCAGTTTTTTTTAATTCTACACATTTCTCTTCGACCAGTCTGTTTCCAAAAAGAGTTAGAAGTTCCCTAGTTCTTCTTCTTTGGTCTAGGCATTCCAAGCCTGTCGATCTGAGCGACGATCCCTGTAATGCACACCTGTGCACTGCGCTGTGACTGCCACCACTGCGATGCAACAAGTATAGCATCATCATCGTCCATTGTATTACTGGTAGTAAGCTACAAGAAAGTTAGGTTATAGGCATGTGTTCATTTGAACAGGAACATACCATTTCTTGCTAATTAAGAAACTCTCTATTCTGTTGAATGTTTCGGGCCCTAGCCAATTCATACTCTGTTCTGTTTCATGCTTTTCATCACTTGTTGACTTTGAAAAACAGGGACAAGTTAATTGCATCTGATGTCTGTCTGTGCATGGTGTGCCTTTAAACTCACCCCAATCGTTCCTTCACCTTTGTCAGGCTGATCAGCCTGTTTTCCAGGTAGGTCATAACAGCATGCATGAAAAAAATACTGTACTTCTAGTGAAAGTTGCACTGATTGAGAGTTAATGCTTCTGCGTGCAGTGACCTTTGTTACTTTGGTCGCACCCCGATGTGTGCTGTTTAATTTGACCGCTACTGACTACTGTGAAAGTAAGACTTGCACAGACGTTCTTACCTCTGTTTATGCAACAAGTCGTCTAATGGTGCCATTAATTCTGTTCCATTGACAAAGCGCTCTTCTGGCAATCAGGATGCCATCGCTGATACGTGTACGTGAAGTTGCCGCTTTGTCAAGGAAATAGTTGCTGATACGCTGTATGAACGTGAATGACAATACAGTATAAATACATACCTCTTGAATGTGTTTCTAGAGGTACTGTCATGGCGCCACCATCAGCATGAGCTATGTGGCATAGCCGTGATTATATCTGCTGTGGCTATCTCACGTTTCGCAACAACGCTGTAAATTCTTTTTTTCTGGTTGCCAACCACCATTCGGTTCTAATAGCTCTCCAGCCTCCACTCTGACTCCCCGATGACGAGATGTTTCAGACACATACTTTAATCCAACAGCGGAACAATTCAACAGCCAAAGCTCCGATTAGCGATTCCAGGTCAGAGAGCAAAAACATGCCATCGCTGTTGCATTCTAGTTCAAGATTTTCCTTGCCGTCAACGGTTACAGCGATATTTTCGTTTGAACACGTGGCACATTAGAGCATATAACCACCACGATCACGTGCATTAAGTTTATGATATGAGTGTTGCAAAGAGAAGAAAAATGGTACCTTGCTGTTGTCCAGCATGCAATAGTGAGCTACGAGACAGCATGTGAACTGTCGAGCACCATGCATTGCACAGTTACACTACTACAATCACTGAACCGTCTTCATCTACCATGTCTAATTCAAACCGACAGGAAATATAATTCCCCCCCCCCCCCCCCCCCCCCCCCAATATAAATCTGATGTGTGTCTGCGAACGAGGCTAAAGGATAAGAATTTTCTCACGTGACTATATTTCGACATTGGTCGTGGTACTAAATCGTTGCATTTCATCATTTACATCAGAATGCAATAGTTTCAGCGCCAGTTACAATGGTCTTCAATGCGTTCTATGACATTTTGTAGCACTAGCTGGATATTTATACTTGGTGCAAAGTAATGAAAAACTACTGCATAATTACTACTGCAGTAGAAAACCGTAGTAATTCTCTGTAGCATTTCAAAATTTTTGTCTTGTGTAGGAGCAATATGACAGTCAAGCAACGGATGTTGAATAAAGAGGATCAAATAGAGGTGATTGTCTGTTGCCACGATGGGAAGTTAGGTTAGTCCAATTGTGCAACTGCAATACATGTACTTGCAAAATATAAGGTGGTGGTCATTTTGGAGGTAACAAAGTTCTACAGATGAGTTAGTCACAATTGTATTGCCATGATATGACGAAGCACATAAAGTAATGTGTTTAGTACTTGTGAAGTCTGTCATAATACTGTTTAACCCAAAACCACACAATGAGTTCTACATCTAACTTCTGCAAAGTCTGAAGTCTGGCATCAAGTAGAAATTGACCTTGCAGTTCCATTTATGGGGAAATAGGTGCGTTGTCTTAAGCAGCATATGAATGTAGGCAGTTTTGTATCATACTTGAATCATTGTAATCCTGTGAGGGTTGCAGTTTGATGCTACACGTATATAGTTTTCAACAAAAAAAAATTACATATACCAAACAAGTGTTAACTTTCTTTAAACCATACTCCAGAAAACAAAATGATTTGGTGCAGCAAATCAAATAAGCACATATGGATGAGTATAATTCTACCTCAAGACAGGAAAATTAACAAAATTGCTCTTATTTCAAGAATGAAGGTCCCCATCCTCCTCTCTCCCATTAGTACTTTCTTGTTTAGGTTGGCATGGTTATAACAGTAGTCATAAATAATAAAGGACAGTAGAAAACCCGAAGTAATATAGTGCATGATCAAAATCTCAATCTGTATGGGATAATGATAAACTGCCTCATACTACGAATGCTGCACTTTAACAAGAGATTACTTCAATTAGTCGGCAATCATAATTTTGTAAGAAAATGTGCTATACCCTCAGCTGATTTTGTTGGAAGAGCTATGGCCTCTGGCCATTTGGAAATGCATATTGTAAGGCATCTGTACTCTTGGATGTTTTGTTGTTTGTATATCTGACCAAGGTCATAATGCTCTCAATGAGAAACTTTTGAATTGGTTTCAGGTACTGAAACCAAGTATTTAGTGCATACCACTCTCAAACAAATGGACTTGATGAAAGAATAAGCCAGGCAGTGACCAGAGCTATTGTAAATTCTCAATCCTGAACAGGATGATTGGGATGAGCACAAAGATGCTATTTTGTTCTCCTATTGCACAAACAACAAAATTCACACCATTTCACTTGAGAGAAGTGGTGCTTCCAGTGGAATTGCAAATGGCAGACGGGCAGTGGCAGAAATATCACAGTTGGATAGTGGTACACTACAATCATATGTTGCACAGATAGAAGGTATGAAGCAAAACCTATTTCTGATAGTTGATCTATAGAAATGCACAGAAGAAGCAAAAGACTTTAATAAAATAAAATACATATGTCTGAGGAAACCTTATGCTTGTGAGAATTTAAATAAGAAAGCAAGAAAACGTACCCAGGTGGACATGTCCTTACATGATTGCTGTTATAAATGAGAAAGTATTGTATGCCTCCATAAAAAAAACTTGCAAACAAAATAATTGGATGCAGACTGAAACTTTACCATATATGAAAGAGACAATAGCAATAGTACTAGTCAACAGGTGTTGCATTGCAGAGATGAGGATATTAAAATACTGACTAGAAAAAGTACTACATTGCTTGATGCATGATGTTGTTCAAATGAGGAAGGACCAAAAATGAAAATCAAGTGGATGACAACACTGTTCATAGCAAAGATTCATACTGACAACAAAGCTCTTAGTGACCAGCTGTATTCTTTACATTTTCTGCATTTATGAAGAACACGTGCTGCTATTTTGTCATACTGTGCCGATGAAGATGAATTCAATGTAAGGTAATTACAACTGTTCTTTTTTAATAAAAACCTTTCTTTACACATGGAGATCTCATACCCATCAAGTACTCAAATATGCATTTTACTGGCGATGAGTTTGCACTAAGCAGAGATCTGATGACAGATTTATGGCTTCAGTCTCATTAGACACAATGAGTCCATTAGGGAGGTTCGCGGTGGTGAATTTAAATTGTCATTTGTAATGATGGATTGTATGAAAGCATTATAGATTTCAAGAAAGTAAAACCTATCAAAATGATTAAAGAATTATCGAAAAAGTGGACCTGATGTCGTATCGGATAATGAACTGAAATATGCAGTTGTATCAATAACAGAATTCTCCCTCATGGATAAAACATACTGTTTGATGTTACCTTTGAACTTAGATGCATCATGTGAATGGGGTAATGACTACTAGAAAACAGTGAATTTTGGCAGTAAAGGATAAGTCTAGATATTGTTGCAACTGTCAATATCCATGCAATTTTATTCATATTGTAATCAGTGTATTGCATTATGTTTACTTCTCCAAGCAAAGCTGCAACTAGGAACTCGGTAGATAATGAGATGACACTATCATCAATTGAGCTCAAGGCCTGCTTTGGGAACAGTTTGGAGTAGCAGGATTTCAGAGCACTATATTAGAAATAATAATAATAATAATAATGATAATATTTCTCAATGCATTGTACAGATAATGCACTGAAGAGGCAAGTAATGGCATGTGTAAATGCACTTATATACTTCCTATTTAAATGGATACAGTTTACAAAAGGGAGATAAATCTACAGTTTTGAGGCGACACATGAAGGTGATGATATTCTTTGCAGATACAACATGTTGTGGTAAAGAATTCCAAATAGGAACAACCCGAGATGAAAAAAAGTATAGCCGAAAATCATGACGAGGTATGGTGACCGACTGGAGCCTGTATGAATTCCCACGAGTGGAATGAACGTTTGAAATGACTGTAAACATCTCAGCTGCATCAATATCCAAAAGCTTATTCACAATTTTGTAACACATTGTAAGGTCAAAATAGATACGACGATATTCTAATGATGACAAATTAAGATTTGCTAACCTGGATGCATAATCCATGCGAGGAAGCCTTGCACGTTTATAAATTTCTCGTGTGAAGTAACGCTGTACTCCTTCTATATGTTCAATATCTTTAAACAGCCAAGGATTCCAGACTGGAGTGTTGAATTCTAAAAGTGGCCTAACGTAGGTTTTAAATACACGTAATAGAATGCTGACATCACTAGTATGGAAACCTTTTAGAAGTAGAGAACATCTAGAATACGCTTTGGCCGTAATGGATGAGCAATGAATTCCAGGTTTAAAATCTGATGAAGCATAAACGCCAAGATCACGAATATAAGATACTTGCTCTAAGGTTATCCCACATAATGAGTATGATGTATCAGATATTTGCTTTCCAAAGGAGATGACATTGCATTTTTGAAAGGCAATGCTAAGTTGCCAATTAGATGCCCAATCACAAAATGCAGATAATGAACATACAAATGGAGATGTATCCCCAGTAGAATGATGAAAATAAATTTTAGTATCATCAGCGAAGATTTTAGCTTTAACAGGTGATGACAAACAATCTGGAAGGTCGTTAATATATATGAGAAAAAGAAGTGGACCTAAGACAGAACCCTGAGGAACGCCACTAATGACAGGTAGTGGGGTCGACAAATTTGAACCTATGTAGACATGTTGATATCGATTACTAAGAAACGACTTTATCCAAGCAAGCAGATGAGAATGGAAACCGTAAGATTCTAACTTTAGTAGAAGCTTTTGATGCGAGACGGAATCAAATGCCTTAGCAAAATCTATATAAACTGCATCAACCTGCATCTTAGCATCAGATAGCAATGACATTTCATTTAGTGTTACTAAAAGTTGAGTACAAGTAGACCTTTTGGGTAGAAAACCATGCTGATCTTTTGATAACAGACCATTTACCCTGAGGAAATGAACCATTGATTCAGATTCCATCACTTTACAACATATGCTGGTCATAGAAACAGGGCGATAGTTACTAGGAAGTTGACGAGCACCCTTTTTAACAATTGGACACACATAACCGACTTTCCAAACAGCAGGTAAGATACTGCTTTCCATAGACATAGTAAACAGACAACTTAGAGGGAATGCTATTGCGGGAGCAATAGACTTCAGAAAAAATGCCGGAAAACCATCAGGAGTTTTAGAGCATTTGTTTGGTAGGTTTCTAAGAGATCTCAACACTTTGTCATAAGTAAAACTAATGATATTTAGAGACTTTGTACTTTGTATACGAAGAGGAAAATGTTGGGGTTTGCCATTGTCTTTAGTAAAAACAGAAACAAAGTATTTATTGAGAAGTTCACATTTGTCACAATCTTCAATAGCCAAAGTACCATCATCACTCAATAGTGGAGGTATACCCACACTATTATTAAGTTTGGAGTTAGCATAGGCATAACATCTAGATATGTTCTTGCTTTTAGCAATATCAAGCTCCCTTAAAGAGTAATAAGACTTGACTGCATCATCGTATTGTTTAGCATACTGTCGATATATCAGCTTATTCTTGGGGTACCAGTATTTTTTCTTTAGAAGTAAGGAACGAATGTGCTTTGGAACAGAAGATTTCCTAGGATGAATACGAGAAAGGGGTACAAATTGAGAGACTGAATACTCCAAAACTTGTGATATTTTAGTCCAGAATTCATCTGCATTTAGACTGGTATTGTAAAGTAATAACCAATCAACATCTGATAGATACGATATAAGAGAAGGGTAGTCAGCATGTCTAAAGTCTCGAAAACAAGGACTATGATTGGGTTTAGGTATACCAGGACAAAGGATTGAGAAGTCCACTGCGCTATGATCACAGGTACTGGAGAAAGGCTCAACAACTGCTAAGTCATGGATTAAACATGGGTTCGAAGCAAAGACAAGGTCAATACAATTTGGGCCATCTGTAGGACAATCAACAACTTGTGTAAGACCATTCTGAAGCGTGCAGGTTACAAAATTGTTCTGTGCAATTGAACCATGGCCTGATGGAATCTTCCAGTTAATATGAGGATAATTGAAGTCACCAACATAAAACACACACCCTTTGGTATATGTATTTAAAAGGGAACAAATACAAGCAGTGTGGCCAACATCATATGCCAAAGAAGGTGGGTTATAAATACATACACAGCGAATACATGGATAACCACTAACCAAGAGATCAAGAACAATACATTCCAGTGATAAGAATACAGGGTCAAGATCAACAAAAACAGCCTTTAATGAGTTTTTCACAAATATTGCAACACCACCATATCCACCACCTCTATCTTTTCTGAAAATATTATACACATAATTGCAGCCAAGTTTCGGTAACAAAGATAATATCATATTTGGCAGATTTTAGTAGCATATAAAGAGTAGTTAACTTATTGCATAAAGAACGTGCATTGAATAACTTACAATGAAGAAAGCCAGAACTTGCCTCGTGTCCCTAACAATTACTAGCAGGCTGAGCAGACTCAGTATTGCCTATCCCTGATGTAGCAGTACTACCGGTTGTACGTTCTTTTACCGTCCAAGTACCCACATTTCCACGCCTGTCAATAAAGAACTCACGACCAGTTTCATCTTTCTTCTGCCTCAAAACATTATACAGTTCTTTAATTCTCGAACGCTCAACAAAGGAATAAGAACGGCGAATAAATACAGACTTGTACTTGCTTGAATCTCTCAACAATTTAGCTTTTTTGAGTAACGAGTTATGGACAATCGAGGAAGAAAGTCGGACCTTGAGTAAGCGCGGCTTAGATTGGGAAACACCGACATCTGATTGCACTTTGCCTAGCCGGAACACGTCCACAGCCTTTACATCATTCACACCAAGAGAGTCAAAAATGTCCTTGACAGTTTCAAAGTCTTTGATGGTACTACCCGTTTCAGGAAGCCCATATAAAATCACGTGGTCTCTGTTATTGATGGCCGAGACAGCGTCTTTTACCGCTTTATCAACATCAGGAGAACAGACACGCTGAGCAGGGAGTAAAGAGTCCTTTAGGTCGCTAAATTTCTCTTCCACTCGAGCAACAAACTCATCTAGCTTTTTCTCCACTTCTTCTAGTTTAGCCGGCAAACTTCTAAGTCTAGCTTCGCAACATGGACAAGTGACGCAAACCTTCTTGACAATAGCCAGAACGTCTGAAACAACCTCAGAATAGGTAGAAGAACACTTGGCGTGAAAAAAGGAACCACAATAGCTACAAGCCAAGCCCAAAGGCGATGACAGGTCCACACTTTTTTTGTCACATACGCAGCACTGCTTTCCAGGCGCCATTTTTTAGTCAGATTGAAATGCAGATTTTGTTATACTTTGTCACATCTATACTACTAATACATCAGATTTGTGGTCTGATTATTTCCACCATCCCTGCAATAGTTGTTGCACTTAATAATGTAGAGCAGCAGACCATTTGGCATTAAATTTAGTGCATATGCAAATGCATTATACCACAAGCCTCTGTTTCAACTAGAGATATCAGTTATATAATGAGTACTGTGTCAGCAAAATGAAAAGCCATTGTGTCAGTTGCCTTGAAAAGGGCAGAATGCTTCCTTTTCCCAGCATTTGGAGGAATTTTTCAAGATGTTCAGTGGTGCATGGCACAAGAGACCATCCAGGTCCACTGGCTGTAGAAAGAAGCCATTAGTTGGTCATGAACCACCAGGACGTATATGTTTCATTCATTTTGTCAATGCTGTATTTTCATTGTTCGCATAACATAAATATTTAGTTAATCCCCTGTGAATGATAATGTAATATATGAGCGCTACTAATATATCACATTTTGTCTTAATATTGGTTACAGAGTGTTTAGCATAAATGTACAAAACCCATGTACATGTACATGTATAAGACTTATTTATGTAACAATAAAAATAGCAATTTGAAAAGAATTAGAAAACAGACTCATTTACGAGGCAAATGAAGTTAAATAAACAAATTCATTCTTCCGGCATTTGGGAACGTCTGTAATGAAAATTACATAACTTTAAAACTCACGTAGGCTTCGTTAAAAACTTGCAGCTGATTGAATACAGCCAGTAAAGTTAATGTGTTGCTAAGCAGGTGAGAGTGAACCTACATGTATCACTACAAGTCCTTCAATCAGCATTCAACAATTAGCCAGCACCGTTCAGCACGATAAACTTCCAACCGCAATTAAGTCTTCATTGCTTGTACTTTCCTACTACGCATGTTCTGCTATCCACATTCAGAAGATAACCAGTTGTGCAAGAACAAGAGTAACTTCCAACAGTATTGGTGCATGTTTGATTGCAATTTCCATCATGTCTATAGACTTTATAATCCTACCAGCACATGTTCTTGCATCACCATGGTGTGGGTCTTCCTAATCTCCAGCAGTTTGCACACTTCTTTCACCAGCTGAGATTCGAACTGTCTGCCCTGGTGACTATGTAATAGTGATAGCTCCGGTGGTGAGAATCGAAAAAAACATTTCGTCTACTAATTTACGGGCCACTGTTGCTGCTTCCTGATTGGGTATTCCGTGCGCCTCTGCCCATTTCGTGAAGGGATCCACTGCTACCAGCACGTATCTGCTCCCAGTCATAGATTTCGGGCGTCCCTGCATGCCGAACTCAAAATGCAACCTGTGGTTTGTCGAGCTCCCCGAGGAACTGGTTCAGAGCCAAACGCTCACGCGCTGCCTCCTCGAGGTCAGGGTATGCTTTGTCAAAATGTCAGCATAGGTACCCAGTCCCTCTTCTTTGCGTCTGTTTCTCGACCGCTACGTACACCTCACGTTTGCTGTCGGGGTTAAAACGTTTAGCCAGAGCTTTCATACACTCACTATAATCGTTTTCTAACGGCCTCAGAACACCGCGAAAAGGCAGCCTGCGCTATTCCTGTCAACCGAACGCGTAATCACTTCACCTTTTCCTCCGCACTCTCCCATTTGTTAATAGCAGCGACGTGCTTGAAGTGGGTCTCCCAGTCTAGCCAGCTTGTCTTCTCGCCGTCGAAGGGGTCCGGCAGAAGCACAGGTCGTTGCGCCATAGCCATTGCCGACAGGTCAGTGGTCAATGCCGACTACGCCAATGTAAGGGCTTAGCCGCTAGTGTATAATCAACAGTCTCACAGGTATCAGACTGATCATATCATCAAGGGTGTGCGCGTGATCTTCCGCGCATGCGTTAATTATCTTTACACTTATATACATGTATATGCAGAACCCGCTGTTAGGGTACGACATGGTGCATTTTCAATGCCACTTGTACTTACCGTTCCTACTCACCCCTCCCTTTCAACCACACATACACTTGCATGTAGTAACCATGCTTGAACCACTCATGGCTAAGTAAAGAATAATGTTGTAGGATTAACTGTTGATTACACCCACCACTAAACAGTTTTAAATTTAAATTAAGAAGCTGTTTTACAAAATTTTGAACTGTAGCAATGTACCTACTTTTTCCACCATCAATCCCCCATCCAAAGTTAAAAATTATCAATGGCTGGTTATATCTAAAACGTCGACCAATTTTCTCAGCGAGGATGATTCATATAGTAGTGTCAATTACAAGAATTAGTTTGCTGCAGATGACAGATATGAGCCCTGAAACTCCAGTGTGAAATTTTATTATTTACTCCTTGATATTGCACACACACACACACACACACACACACACACAATATTACCAGGATAACAACAAATTATGCTTGCTGTTACTAAGCATTTTAAGAACTGTAATTCTTAATGAGCATAAGAACTAACAGTTTTTTCATGCTACGTAAGGTCCCTTCAATATCGAGGCAACATTTCAACTGCATAGTTCGTAATCATTAAATCTTCATGTTGCTTTCTGTTTCGCTTTTGCTTTCGTTGATGGCAGCAGTACGCAACACAGCATGTGCAGCACGATAGTAGAATGACACCTCCAAGTCCACCACTGCCATACCGAATCAGAGCAACTAGAATGAAAAAAGGAATGGTACCATTTATTTAAAGCAGACTATGGAATTTAAGATGCACAGGTCAGGACCTGTGCAGCATAATCACGTGAGTACAATGGTTTTATTGTTTTGTGTTAATAATAAAATAGCAATTACACTTAATGGTATCATGCAGTAGAAAGACAATATCATTAGTACATAATTAACTATTTCCGCCATTAGTGCGCATGGCTTGTTGCTGACAACACGCAAACCTTGTAATAAAGAGTTTCATGCAGTACATACACATGGATATGTGGTTTTCTGTCCCTTCATTATTGTTACTTCATCCCACACAGCTCTTGTTAGGAGTGTTACATGTAAGTACAATGATAGTACGTAGAACACCAAAATGTATAATAGTTTCGATATTTAGGACAAAGAGGTCATACACAAAATGAAAAGTGGACAATTCACTGGGAAGCAGAAAATCTTACACAGATGGTCTGGAAGATGGGCATTAATTAGGCTTCTGCCACAAAAATGAGTAAAATAAGTTTGCTAGATTGTGTAATCAACATTTTCAAAGTAATTTTCGCCACTGGATTAATGATCAAATCATTGTTTGGCATTTCCATCCCAGACACCAGAGCTTCATTGTGTCTGACTATATGTAGTCCCCCCTCTCTCAAATATGTATGGTGGACATGCAATTTCTTAGCAGTGGAGACATTTGGCAACTCAAGTAAGAAAGCACATTTATTGTTTTCAACGTTGGCATTCCACCTGCCATCGCATGTCCTCCCTCAAACCTCCATTCTTGACAGGACATGTGTGGCAGGATAAGCATCACCTTGCATGGTCATGTCCAATGCTTGAGCCATTCAGGCCAGGAATCTTTGTGGACTTTGTGTGCATATGACAAGTATATAGCATGGTTATTACAATTGGTGCAAGAATGATGCTTGAAATGGAGCTATTGTAACGAATTACGGCATACTTAAGCAAATGATGCACTGCATAGAATGCTTGCCCAAAGAGAAAAGAAGAGTTACATGTATAACCTCTTTGTGTGACTAAATGCATGGAGAGAGGGGAATTGGAGAGTGGGCAAGAAACTGGTCGCAGTCAAAGCTATGCACCCATGGGGCCTTAATACATGGAGCCATATCGGCAACAGTTTGGGATTATTTTATTGGATAAGAAGCGTATTGGGGGAAATATCTCCCAGCAATGCTATTGGGCAGGAATGCCCTGCATCGGATTATTCATTGAATGTATCTGAGGGAGCATATGTTTAGCTCTAGACCTAAGCAACAGCAAGCTTTCCCTATAGTCATTATATTAACACTATGTAATTCAGAGCAATTCATTTGTAGGTTTCTACCACAATACAATTACTCTACCTTATATGAATTTTACTTAATATTATTGCACAATTAATGCTTGTCCACCAAATGCTTCACCAATTATGAGATGTTAATACATTTTGAATTTGAATTTTTTACTCACCACAAGAAAGTCCAGCTACCGTGCAATTTCGTGGGAGAGAGATAAAAAGGATGCATGCTTCTTCATCACTATTGTCTCCACAATCATCTTTTAAGTTGCAAGTGCTTGAGAGTTGGATACACTTTCCATTGGTGCATTTGAATGCATCACTGGCACATGAAGCTGTGGAGCAATATATGCTATGGTGAACACCTCCAAATACAAGCTATGCACGATCTGAATCATCTGAGTGTATGTCAAACTAATCATCTTCACACCACAAACATACACACACATCAATCATGTTCACATGAGAACATAATTAGACAGCTTGTAAAAATGTGAAATTTGACATTACTAGACATGCTGAAATTCTATAACATGTGCTGAACACGCCTTCAATAAGGCAAGCTATGTCATACAAACATAAGTCACTCATCAACCTCTCTATCTGTTTTGTAACCAAACGTGCTGTATCTTCCAATGAGTGTCACCTGATGTTTCGAAATGAAGACTGAGCTTACAAACGGCTACAATAACTTTTAACCGTGTACAGAAAAGCATCAGTGACATTTGAAACTAGCAAGGTACCAGCAGGTCAACATAAATGATTAATTATCTTTTACTTCGATCCAATCGACCCACAGGGAAAGCGCACGGAATCCATTCTTCATTTCCAATTGGTATGGATGTCTGGTACAGAATGATGACTTGTATATCAACATTCTGTTCCGAGATTGCAATTGACAAAATTGCGTTTTATACCTCTGACCAGTTAAATCAAAATCCATGTTATTTAAGTAGATTGGTACGATGCGCTACGCACCAACCAGGGGGCTTGCTAGAAGGTCGTCATGCGATTACCCTGCCATCACGCGTAATGAGATAACGTACAAACGTTAGCCTAGCGCCTCATGTGATGCAGTGCAAGCGAGTGTCAAATAGTCCCACACATTGTTCTCTGGAAACAAAATGGCAGATCATTGCTCACTTCAGGAGTTGCCGCGAACACACTTCTTCCGCATGATTTCTATGCATGTAGTAAAGCTTTTCTGCACGTGACATGCATGTGATGTTTGAGGGGGGAGAACTCTTCATGAATCAAATGTGCTATTGGTGTCTAGTCCACAACCACTCTTTAAAATCTAGTCATTTGGTAGTTGACTGCATGCTCTCTGTGTATTGGTATGGCCATAGGAGGAAGTGGCATATTACTTCTGGTTAAGCGAGTCTCACTTCTGGTATACATAAAACAATTTCATGCAGTCAAAAAGTTGATGTATTATACATTCTTATCCAGCTGGCTCGTCACCTAAGCATCGTTTACAATCTCACGTGGTTACATGAATCATGTTAGTATAAATACCAATATTTACTCACTCTTCTTCTAATTATAATGATGTAATTTATTAGTGCTACTAACATCAGTATGTCTTCATTTTATTTACAGACTGAAATTAAGCAAAAACCAAATGCAGTAATTTGTTTTACATTGGAACAGCATAAAGTTCAATTTTGAAGAATAAATATAAAATTCAGATGACTGCCTATATGAACCATTTATGAGGAATTAAAGTTCAATAAAGAAATTCATACGTCTGATATTTAGGAAGGCCTAATAATTATGAACTCACTGAAGACGTTTGCTAGAAATGATTGCAGCCGATTGAAAACAATCAGTAAACTGGACATAATAATTGCTTAATAGGTATGAGTGAATCTATCTCCACTAGCCATTTCATCTGTAGTAAGCCATAGATGGGCACAAAAACTTGGCGCTTACTGTATTACAGTTGTTCATTGCACACTCAGTTCAAATACTAATATCATTATGTCTTCATAATTTGTACTTACCTAGTATGCATGATCTGTTATCCACATTCAGAAGATAACCAGTTGTGCAAGAACAAGAGTAACTTCCAACAGTGTTGGTACATGTTTGATTGCAATTTCCATTATTGGTGTACACTCATTGATGTCTAGAAG
Organism: Ephydatia muelleri; assembly: GCA_013339895.1. Taxonomy (NCBI): domain Eukaryota; kingdom Metazoa; phylum Porifera; class Demospongiae; order Spongillida; family Spongillidae; genus Ephydatia; species Ephydatia muelleri. Next base: position 89,462 of record JABACO010000111.1, read on the forward strand.
AGATTTTTTTCTTATTCTATTTCATCACAGAAAAAGCCTACCAGCACATGTTCTTGCATTGCCATTCAAAATGTAACCACTGTTACAAGAACAGCTGTAGCTGCCATTAGTATTGGTGCATATTTGACTGCAATTTCCATTGTTGGTTGCACACTCATTGATATCTGTGGTAGAAAATGCAATGATTCTTTTTCAGATTTGAGAATTATTCTCCTACCAGCACATGTTCTTGCATCAGCATTTAATGAATAACCACCATTACAAGAGCAAAAGTAGCTTTGAGCTGTGTTAATGCAAATCTGCTCACAGTCTCCATTGTTGATTGCACACTCGTTGATATCTGGGGAAGTGTGTTGTCATAGTAAATTGTATTCCTCCCCTCTCTTGTAACATACTATAGTGTATATCGAAGACACTATAAGTCAATGCTTCTACATCTTGCTAATAAAATCCATCACAATAGCAAAAGCATGCAAGCTACTTCATTGCAACTGAATGCATAAAGGGGTGTCAAGAGTAAGCAAACTGCATGTCTTAAGTCTCTTTGTAACAAATTATTGCATCCAATTGAAAAAATACACAATGAATCCCAAATGTGTTGGTAAATGATACTATTCCATAACCTACCTAGAATGCATGTTCTGCTATCCACATTCAGAAGATAACCAGCTGTGCAAGAACAAGAATAACTTCCAACAGTATTGGTGCATGTTTGATTGCAATTTCCATTGTTGATTGTACACTCATTGATGTCTATAAAAGAAATTAGTTCTAATTGAACTTAAGAAACAAATAAATTTATTATCCTACCGGCACAAGTTCTTGCATCAGCATTCAATGTAAAACCACTATTACAAGAACAGACCTAGCTTCCAACAGTATTGATGCAAACCTGTCCACAGTTTCCATTGTTGGTAGCACATTCATTAAGATCTGTAAAAATACTTTATGCCATACAACCACAAAAGCGATTAATTTCTTTACCAGTACAAGTTCTTGCATCAGCATTCAATGAGTAGCCATTGTTACAGGAACATACGAATGTGCCAACATTAATGATGCATATTTGACCACAATTTGTATCTGTGTTGGGAAAAGTGATGCTTACTAAGATTTTTTATCATCAATATTCTCTTACCAGCACATGTTCTTGCATCAGCATAACCACTATTACAAGAACAGAAATAGCTTTGCAGAAATGTGTTCACAACCTCCATTGCTGATTGCACATTCATTGATATCTGAAAAAGTGTGCTATTACAGAAAGATTACATTCTACTGTCCTACTGTCAACATTATGTGCAGGAAATATGTTGCATGTATACGCATGTATGCACAGTTGTGGACTGAATCATAATATACTATAGCAATGCTTCATCACGCCTGTCCCAAGCCTAGTGTCCTGCATGTCCTCTACAGACACAGCGACCTCTAATTATACAGGCGTGCAGTCAAAATGATAAAATGGCATCCCGGCCAGTATGTAGCCATTCAATTGAATTTACAACAATGCAACAAAGTAATGCTTTTGGGCATCATCATTATGCAACTAATTGTATTGTTTGTGCCCACTGCAGTGGAACCCCTCTAATGTGGATACCATTGGGACCCGACTCAAGTGTTTTTTAGTGAATTTATCATGCAATAGGTTTATCAATGAAACTTTTGATGGAAAGATGTTTGCACTGTACATGTACAATGCAAGAGGTGCTTTGATAAAATCTGTAATTGATGCTTGAATAGAGCACAAACATGTAGCTGCTGAGCATTTACTAATTTGAGCAAGAGGTCATGTGCAAGAATGATGATTACGTAATCATCATTCTCCTCATACCCTTCCACATTAATATCTCAAAACAGATGTGCTTCAGCTGACATTTTGGCTTAGCAAATGTATGATCCTTGCATAAAATTTAATCTTTATAGAAAACATTGCTTCCATGTTTAGGACACCCATGTATTTACTTGCAATTTTGGACAACTCAAATGCACTGGAACAGGTTTCAGTTTTTGCTACAGCTCACTAAGATGTAACATTTTTGAAATTCTTCATTATGCCAAGTAATAATGATTCTTACGCTGCTTTATTTCTGTCCTAAAGAACATACAATATTTTCCATAAGAAGCACAGCAGTCTTAATCACCAAGTACTGTATTGTAAATATGTGTGTGTGTGCTGAACCCCGTCTATCTCCCCTTTCAGAACTGCCACCAGCACCACCATCACTACGTCCAGAACAGCCACCAGCACCGCCATCTCCCCATTCAGCATTGCAAGAACGAGGATGAAAAGGTGGGAGAGATGATAGATTACAAGGCAGATAAGGACAAGGATGGGAAGAAAGAGGACTAGGTGTGAAACTAATCTGTGATAAAAGGGCAAGAAATTTATACATATTAATTCAGAGTGAATTCTAAACTCACAAAGCTGCTGAAAATGTCATGCCCCCAATGCGATCTGTTTGTAACGAGGTGGAAGAGGCGGCCAAAGTGCAGGAAGAGGCAGTGGAAAGGACAAGGTGGAAGAGGCTGTGTGGTTAAATATTGACAATTACTTGACTCTGGTAATATATATGTGTATAAATATTAATACATTGTACTGCTGTTATAAAAAACCGTTATACATTATGCAAAAAAGTATTAATGATGAAGGTTGGTCTAAGTACAGCAAGGGAAGATTTTCATATTATGAATGTTTAAAAACACGCATCCCGCCTTTAACTAAGATTTCAGTTCTGATCTCAGGTATCTTAGCTTTGTTCATAATTCTTCATACACATGTCATAGCATATTACATCACACAACCTGTAGTATGTTTATAAAAAAATAATGAGACAAGTAAATAAAAACATTCTACAAGAAAGTTGGTGGTATATAGGATTTGATAACAATTGGTGGTGTAAACAGAAAGGAAACAAGGTGTTAAGAAGGGAAAATGTAATAGTCCTATATTTAGCACACTTCTAGGGCATATGTTGTTTCTGTGCTAAATATAAGTATTACATTTTCCCTTCTGATAAGACCTTGTTTTCATGCTTTTTCAATTGTCATCAAATCCTATATACCACCAACTTTCTTGTAGAGAATGTTTTGATTTACTTGTTACACTAGTATTCTTGAAAAGTCTACGTGACAAGAAACAGGTGTAGATATGCAAATGTACTGCACATGTAGCTTAAAATGAAGGTGAGAACCATTTGAAACTCACTGCAGCCATTTTCATCAGTGTTGTTGATGCAGTCTGAAAATCTCGAATGCAGTCTCGAATGCATAGTCCATCAGAGCATCTAAATTGGCTTGATGTACAATCTATGTAAGCATTGGATAATGACATTCAACATAAAAGCAGAGGTAATGTAACATGCAAATGACGCCTCATTTTAGTTGCAATGCCCTTGTCCCAGTAATAAACTTCCTCCCCTCCTTCCCCTCCCTCCCCAAATACTTCATATGCATTTGGAGCTTCGTCAAACACTAAACCAATAAATAAATTTATGCATTGACTGTGCTTTAATGTTAAAGACTCACTTATACAGCCGAATTATGCAAAAAGTATCGCAAACATGCAGGCAGCTAGTTCAATCTCGTCTGTATAATTTATTGCATGACACTAGTTGCTCATCGATGCCAACATGACGTTTGCCACATTTATTCTAACTTACAAACTTGAATGTGTCTGCCCTGAGACCCACAATGGCCCTTTGAATTTATAATGATGCAATTCAACATGCAATGTTAAATATACTTTCAATTGTCCTAATGACGATTTAAAAAAATTCACATATGCTAGCCAGAGTATTGATACAATGTTAAATTTGAAACTATTTATGATTCAGACATGACCACTTACATACAACTTAAGTTCTGAAACTTACTGCAGCCAAGTTCATCACTTTGATCTCTGCAACCATAAGACAAACCATTGCATCGCAGAGTTGAATTGATGCACTGTCCACTTGAACATCTGAACTGGCTTGGTGTACAGAGTACAGTGCCTGTAAGTAACATTTAAAACAAAACCTACTAATTCATTGAGACTATATCAAACAGATTCAGAGTAAAATGTTCAGGCATTCAGATGAGTAGTAATCAATTGAGTTGTGATGTGAGGAGTAGCAGGATGAAATGTATACATTACTAAGTGCATTATTCTCATAGAGCCACAATTGAAATTTGCCCCTTTTACATGTGCAATTTTAAAATAATTCTAGAATTGATGTAGCAAAGAAACATGCAATTTAAAGTTACATGTGGAAAAATTATTGATGTAAAAGTAGGAAATTGTTTAATAACAACTACTTATTTTTGAAACTCACTGCAGCTGAGTTCATCACTTCCATCTGTGCAACCACCAGATAGACCATTACATCGCAAGCTTGCTGAGATGCATTGTCCACTTGAACATCTGAATTGGTTTGATGTACAGTCTGTAGTGTTTGTTAAATAACAAAACGCACTGTTATTTGCATCATTTTAGAAAGGTGGCATGACGTGATTGCAAATTTTGTAACACATTCGTTCAGGAAAGAAAAAAAATCAATGATAAGCCAAGCAATTAAAAGAAAGGTGGGGTTTGTGTGAGGAGGGAAGGAGGGGGGGGGGGGGGGGAAATGCACATTGCATCATTTTGAATTAGCCACAAATGAAATTTGAATAGTTTTTAACTCATACTATACAAGGCACAGAAGTATCATTTTTCTGGCCTTTGAAAATTAATATCTATAGTGAAAACTACACAGTTGTGAAAATCACTGCAACCAATTCATCACTTCCATCTTGTATAATCACCATGCAAACTATTCCATCGCAATGTTGCTGTAATGCGCTGTCCATTTGAACATCATTCATGTATGGCGCACAATTTGAACACATATACATGTAAGTAGTGTTCCAACTAGTGAAACGGGTGCGGGCTTGCGCACTGTACAGTGCATGCAACCTGCATATACTCCTGTCTGCTGCACTAACCATGCACATGCTTTGGCGTAGTCGACAGGAGCAGAATTGCTCGAACTGCATGACAGAGTGAGGCCTAAGTAGGAGAGCGTAAGACACAATATTTTCAATGCGGCTCACAAAGAAAGCCCATGCATGCATGCAGATCCTGGTTTTCAAAAGTTGCATGTCATGCAGGAAAATATAGCAGTGGCATGTATAATCCCGACAACAAGTGAGAGCATGCAGCATACGTCCACAGGAAAAAAATGCGTCGAATCACATTTTGTTCCCGCATATGATTTTATACAGATTTCATGAAATCATAACAAGATTTTCCAAATGTGAAATCTCGAAAAGATTTTTCAATACATTACAAATCAGGTGAATGATTCTACACTATAAGCAAATCATGTTTTTGATTTCACATAATATTTTTCCCCCCGCTTCCGCTATGCTTATAGTAGAAATGTTAACAGCACAATTTCTAATCATTGTTCAGAGATGCCATGCGTGCACCACAACAAAATAAGTAATGGAATGTTTTTTACATTGAAGCAAGAACACACATATATGTATAATAACTGACAAACTTGACTCATAAGACATTATATATTAATTAACGTGGAAGCTCAGTGACATAATATGATGCTGCTCCTTTTCTTCCAGTGGGTGCAAGAGCACAACGGTTCAAAATCTTCTAGGGCTCATGACTCTGTGGTGTTCATAAAATGCATCATTTACCATATAAAGCCCAGTAGTCTTATCAATTTGAGGTGTTTTGAAGCACATCCACGTTACATATGCTAAGGAATTCTCAAACACTTCATTCTTTTTGCCATTACTTGTGTCATATGTCAAAGTAACACATAGCTTGAAAAAGAACCTGATAATTCCAAAATAGGGTTGAAGTTCATTGCTATCTTTTAACACAAATAAGGCCTTTACTACAGAACCCCTGTCTGTAGAATTAAAGTCAGAGGAGTATGTTTGTCCATTCACTGCACACCGTCCAAATTTGTCAATCATAGGATTCGCATAAACATTACCATCCGTGTTGTATACTTTTTTGCAAAAATCCTCAATACTTTTGTAAACCTCCTTGTCCACTTTTACACGACTCTTACTTGGATGTAAGAATTCAATTGGCCAATGATCAACTTCACCTCTGTCTATACTGCATTGATATTCAAAACGGTCTAAAACAGGTGAAGTGTACAACTTGTACTGATACACTGCATAGTTATCTGCATCCATTTCCACATCTGTTGCCAGTATAGGTTTCAGTGCTGTAGAGGTCTTTGCCGATATGTTTGGCAATTCACAACTAGAGAAACAAAGCTGCTGCAATAGTTTGACCATTATTTGTGATTCAATATTCCGTCCATTATTTGGAATCTCACTTAGATAACCATTCATCCCTTCATAAGCATAGCACCAATAACCATGTGGTGGTCCATAATCACTAATAATATCACAAATATGTAGGGCCATGTGATAATTTATAGAAATATCCCATTTCCCATATGCTGCAGCAAATCTTTTATGATGCTCGTGTATTAACCTGTACAATGTCTCAATATCTTCTTCACTCATGATTGGCTTAGTTATATGCACCACAATTTCACATAGTAGGGACAAAGACTTAAAAACTTATCTGGTAGCAAACCTGAAAAACAAGGTCTGGCATAAACACAAGCAAAGTTTTTCCATTGTTGGGCTGTTAACCCCGAAAGTCCATCAGCACCTTTGATGTTTGTAGGCAATCTTCCAATGTCATATGGCAACCTTATACTTTGCATCCTTTTATAAACTTCGGCAAGCTTGCTATCAAGAATGTTTTGAAGGCACAATTTTACTTCATTCTGAACCATACCTAAAAGGAAAGTGTGCATTGGGTCTGTTATTAGCATTTTAACCATATCAAAGTATGGTAAGCGAACTAACTCTGAGTAGCGAACTCCATTTTTTTTCTGAATTTCTTTTGCTATTTTCAGAGAGCCAGCTGACTGGTATTCCTTGGCTTGGTCTCGCACTTGGGCATTGGTTCTGTCTGGCGCTGCAACACATGTATAGTATGACATTTTACCAGAAGCACCTTTCTTTGTGAGATCCCTTTCAGCCATAAAGTTGCAGCGGGAACACCCTAAATCAGCTTTGTGACCTAAATATTGCGAGACTTTCCTTAGTGCTGGCATATCAGATGAAACACCTAGTAAAGCTGCTTTAACTATCTTTAGAGTTGAATTAGTTATTGGTATTCCATTCCACAATAAAAGCAGATCTTCAACCATAGGCTGGAGGAAAGTATTTACATTTCCCTTTGGCTCTGTAGGGCCAGGTATAATGCCTAGTACCATGGTCCATCTCTTTTTAAATCGTTCATTTCTTGGTAAGTTTATTACACTCATCATTAGTGCAGATACTTTGTATTCCGATCGATCAAATGGCTTAAACCAGTCAACATTTAATAGAAGGCCAATGCTGAGAGCATCTTTATCATTAAATGATGGATTAGTCTTTGAAAACTCTTTCCAGACGTTTCCATCTACAATATCCATCATCACATTATCAGGCAATCCTCTAGGAGCCATGGGCTTTCCAATCAATGTTTTAAATGTTGAATCACTTAAAAACTTTGTAATCCAAGCAGATGGTGGCACAAAGTAGAATGTTTTGTGTGGCACCCATGTTCTCTTCAAAAAGGCCATATTTTTAAAGTATCCTAGCTCGTGGCCACATCTTTTACCAAATGTGACATGAGTGCATGTCTTGCTAGGTGGCAGAGATGTTTCTGTATACAGCTGATTGCATGAATCGTTAGGGCAGACAATAAATACTGTTCCTTCTATTTTACCCAGTGACAAAACATTTAACACACCATCTAAAGTTGTGGGGAAGATTTTATGAAGTGGATGATCAATGAGCTGCAGTAAAGTAGAAATGAGCCCGCACATAGGTAAAATGGCTGACTTAGTTAACTTGTATTTAAAAAATATTCGAATCAAAATGATACAAATCCACTTTAGTAAACTGTAATGTGGACCTGCACTTATCTCCATATGTTTTTGATAAGATGTACTTGATTCATGATTGTTAGCATCCTGTATTTCCATCTGAACTGAATTTCCAATGACAGCACTCCCATCTTCTGAGTTGTTTTGCTCTGTACCTTGAGATATTTCCAAGTTATCAAAATCTGTTTCAGAATCCATCCTGTGCACAGAATAATCAGCTTCAGGCTCAGAGGATTCAGTATCAGATTCCTCAAAACATGCATCTGATAACCTTTCTGTACCTTGTGTGGTCAGTACATGGGGTAATGAATCATTCTAATGAGGAATGACTTACCAGAACACTCTTGTGTCCCCACATAAATATCATCTTGTACTGAGAACAGGTCATGATCACTGTCACTAGAATTCTGTTCATTTGCTACATGGGAAATATATATATGTACTGTACAACGCTTACAAAAATGGATGCATGCATGCTGTATCCATAAATCCAGAGCGTAGAAGATGGAACTATTATTCATGAATGCCAAAAGCAGAGGTCTTATGACTAACGTAATAAGGGAAGTTGAACATGCATGGCTCATTCACTCCTCTAGTATTTAGCACATCAGGATCCATCCTGTGCACAGAATAATCAGCTTCAGGCTCAGAGGATTCAGTATCAGATTCCTCAAAACATGCATCTGATAACCTTTCTGTACCTTGTGTGGTCAGTACATGGGGTAATGAATCATTCTAATGAGGAATGACTTACCAGAACACTCTTGTGTCCCCACATAAATATCATCTTGTACTGAGAACAGGTCATGATCACTGTCACTAGAATTCTGTTCATTTGCTACATGGGAAATATATATGTACTGTACAACGCTTACAAAAATGGATGCATGCATGCTGTATCCATAAATCCAGAGCGTAGAAGATGGAACTATTATTCATGAATGCCAAAAGCAGAGGTCTTATGACTAACGTAATAAGGGAAGTTGAACATGCATGGCTCATTCACTCCTCTAGTATTTAGCACATCAGGAGGAATGGGTAAGTGTGCTTCAGTTACATATAAGAGAATTGCCACCCTTCTATCTATGAAGATCTGCATTGGTTTTTCCCTCTTGCGCTCTGCCATTATGTGCCTTAGAGGTGCCAGATCTTCACAAGGACGACCATTGACACACAGTACCATTGACTTGGCTGTTGCCAAAGCCAAGGTTCCTTTTAGATGTTAGTTTGTGTGTTTATGTGTGTCCATTCTACATGTATGTGTAGCAGCTTTATCTTTGCATTATAAAAAATTAAAAAAAATTATTACATATTGCTACATACGCGTACGCACATGTACGTATGTGGTACCAGAAATATAACCACAACCATGATCTGTGTAGATTAATATCCCAGCCCCATGCGCAAGCGCAAGCTGCCCTTTTCCCACGCACCTGTAGATAACCATTTGAAATCGTTACATCCATATCCAGATTGGAATTCAGCTGCAGACTTTCCCTGGTTTCTGGCGTACAAACGTCTTTGTCTGCCTCTCCAGCCTCAGTCCCGTCAATGTTGCGGTGTCTACAAACGGTCAAGTAAGAATAACGGCACTTTTTTTTGCATTTTGAACAATTGCAGGCATATAGCCCCACTCTTTTTTGAGCGCAAAACCCCTGGTGGCATTTGCTTTTCACAACGCATGCGCAGTTTATGTGCACGTGTTTGATAAAATGTCGACTTCTAGAAGTTCAAAGGCAGCACGAAAGTCTGTTCTAGGCAGACCATGAAACTGATAGAGAAGAGACAATACTTCGTAGCCAGATACGTCTAATGGAAGAAAGGATCCTTAAATTGGAGGAGCTAGATGAACGCATTCCGCTATAGAAGATGTCGTGGCACAGTTCAACGGTAAGTCCGCGCACACATTGCAGTCTAATATAATTGTGTAACCGTTCTTTTAGAAGCAGAAAAATCACAAGCCTCAAAGTCAGCCAAAAACCGCGTACCACTGGTTTGTATATATAACCTTTAAAATGCCATGATTTCATCGTGTTATGGTCGTATAGAACATTCTTCAAGATGCGTTTCACCAACACGCAGAGGAGCTAAAAGCGGCGATGGAGTCAAAGACTTGGAAGGAACTTGACGAAGATCTTCGAAAACAGCTGACCAGTTCAGTAGAGGCACTCTTAATATTCAAGAAGTACCCCATTCCAAACTCAACTGCGCTCACGAAAAGGATCAAGGTAAGGGAATCATTTAGTTCATATTTCATTATTCTTGACTAATGTATGTGCTCTGATCTATACCAATAAGGATTTCTACACGACTAGAAGGACTACTGTTATAATCAAATCTGACCCAGAGAAGAAGAAAAAGCGCCGTTTGGCAGTCGCTTAACATACGTACGTCAAAAATAAAGATTAAAAAAAAAAAAACACGTGTACTCACTTTTGTTTTTCGTCCTGTAGGCTGCACGAGACAAAGCAGTGAAAACCGCCATTCTGTCAGGGGAACTTAACGTTGATGACGAGGAAGGCATTGATAGAATTCGTTCTTCGGTGCAATTGGTACCGATATCAGAAGCGCGTGTGCTGAGTGACGAAGAAGAAGAGCGAACAGCTTTCGAACAGCAACGTTTGGAGAACCTTAGCAGAGCGCGCGCTGTTCGTGCAGCTCGTCGTGAGCGCGAGGAATAGCACCAAGTGGCACCGTGGCGGACCCTGCTATGTTGACTAGCTGTCCTTCCATTTGTAATTGTCACGTGATGTATTAAAGACACATGTAATGGATTTTGTCGAAATCAAAGCTATGATTTGCAGCGTATTTCACAATTGAATTCCTTATTGATTTTACTGAGGGATACGTAGACAAATCATAATTGTATTTCACAATTGAAATAACTATTGATTTTTCAATGGAATCAAATGAAAAATGCCTGCATGATTTTGTTATGATTTTGTTGTTGATTTCCGATATGAAAGTAGTACTCAATCATTTAATGATTGGCCATTGGATTTTCTCAAACAAATCATCAGACAAATCTTTTAAATGATTCGACGCAATTTTTTCCTGTGGTCTCGGAGCTACACAGACGTGGACAAGTCATGAAGGCAAAGACTGGGCTTCTTGCGAGCATGCATTGAAGATTTGTTGTCGAAAAGACCTGAGGAGAGCGCACATGAGCGTAAATTACTAAACTGGTAAACTGATACATGACATGCATCTTCTCCATGGAAATCAAAGGATTTTTCTTGGCCCTTCAGTTGTACATGTCGTTTCTCAAGTGGCTGGCTATTTACAATGAGGCACTGATGGAGTTTCCATGTCCCCGTTTGAGTCACAGCCTCGGCAAAAGCGAGCTACATGTATGTATCCCACAGTTTCAGCGCGGTTTTTTGCTTCTTCAACAGCAAAAACTGATTGATGAGTGTCACTAGAGATTGTGGATAGGGCACTCGATTTTTGATAAATCGAGTGCCCTATCCACAATCTCTAGTGACACGCATCGATGAATCAGATGTTGCTGTGTGCACCTGCTCTCTGTCCCGCGGCCTTCTCTCATCACTCTTCATCAGACGCTCCATGCAAGCGGTGTGGTCTCTCGTTTATTTTCCACTAGCGGACTCTGGATTTTCCCATCACGCGCGAGGAGTAACTGCGACCACGAAAGTCTCGTCCCCGCACTCAATTATTCACAGCTGCGGATGTATTACATCACCGGCCGCTACGCGAATGGAGGGTCTGGACAAATGCCTCAACAAAGCGCAGAAATCTGGTAGAGCACCCTTGACGTCGCGAAAAAAGTGTAATTGATTAACCCCGTCTTAGTAATCATTACCTTTCGCGTTCAGCAGCTTTCACGCGTTCAGCATGCAGCCCCCGTTCTTTTGGGGCTCTGCTTCATAGTTTTCGCACTCAGCTTCCGCGGTCCGTTTCTTTTCGGCTCAGTTCAGCACGGGCATGGACCACTGAACGCTGAAAAAACGACGCGCGATAGGTGGCCATGACTAAAACGTATCTGTGCTAAAACGTGTTGAAACGTACACGGGTGCTCTGCATTCTGATTGTGCGCCTAAAATCAGGCGCGGTTTGGAACGACTTTGTTGTCCACACACTCCATTCGCGTAGCGGTGATGTAATCCACCCGCAGCTGTGAATAATTGGGTCCGGGGACGAGACTACGACCACGGCTGTACCACTGCCTGCAGCTGTTGGCTCACTGTTCATGCTGGCTAGCATATAAAGACGCTCTCCATTGCTATCTAAATACGACTCCAACTCAATTTTCGTCACTGCGAGGGTCTTCCGTCTTCGTGCAGACATTCCGCAAACGTAACTTAGTGGACTTGTTCAGCCCAGCTGAACATTTGTAGAGGAAGCCATGCACAAAGATATCCCCATTATAAAAAACAAGAGGTGTGGGCATTCCAAGGCTTCGGAAAGGAGGTAATTAGTGTCACAGATTTCTCCATTGTGTGTGCGCGGTGTTCCAAATGTTTCTGGGTGGCAAGGCACACCAGTGCTGACGGATATAATTGTGCCTGGAAATCTTGCACCCCCGGGCAGCACACCTACTCTAAGGGTCCCCGGACAATAATCTCGTCCCCACACCCACACGTATGTAAGGATGATAATTTAATCGCTGTTACAGTATGAGTCACCAGAGATAATCTCTGGTACTACGTGATGCCATACCATTATAGTGATCTATCCACACAAGTAACATGTGTCCGCCCTGCCTGCAGATACTTGTATTGGTTGTCCTCTCTCCCT